>ML818556.1:36459-78829 GCA_009831015.1 Picea engelmannii | reverse complement strand
TTATGGAGAGTAAATGGATCCCTTGTGAAGTGTTCCAACCTTGATGCGCGGGACGTACCTTATTTTAAAATTATTTTTCTAAAATTTCAAATCTTAATGGCTTAGAGATTTCCTCGCTTTTCGTCATCTCGTGAATTTCCCTTTAACGTTTTGACTTAACAACTCGCGAGATTGTGAATTCCGATATCGGCATTAATTAACAATAATCATGATGTAGCGGACCCTTAATGATATGATTAACTCAATCGCCGGATCGTGAATCGGGAATTCGAAGACAAGTTTTTAGGAGAATGATATGCCGAGTCGCGATATCACAATGCAGCGATAATTAGTCTCAAATTACGAGAAGTAAATCTTAAATTAGTAGACTAACTAATCTCGCTTATAATTATGTCGCAACCTCGCGAATCGTAGTTTTGGATATCCTTAACTTTAAGAGAGAAAAAGCCGACCTGCGATGTGCCGAGAAACAGAAATTAACCGTGGTTAGTTTTTTAACCTTGGTTCTTGACTAAGGCTTATCAAAAAGATTTATCGCGTTCTCGGCTCTCGGGGTTATAAAAACTAAAATTTAGGCTCGACGAATCCCGAGTCACGAAACCCCGATGATGTCTAATCAAGGGTTAAATGGTTTACCATAGTTAATGCCTTGGGTGAAAAATTTGAAAGAGTGAGTTCGCAGTTTCGCGACTTGGGAATTGTGAATTCAAAATATCTAAAACGCCCGACTGGCGACATCCCGAAATGAAACAAGAGAGCAACATTCTTGCGAAAAAATGAAATTTTATTGAAAGCAAAAAATGCATTGCTATTCATGCGACAAGATTTGAAAGTTTTATGATGTTCGGAAAGAGAAGAAAAACATCTTCAGGTTTCAAGTATCAGACTTTGAAAATTCGTGCAGGATGAAAGAACAAGTGCGGCTCCAACAGGTTCTACACTAGTCTATTTTGATTAGTAAAGTATCAAAGGAAGATGACCACAAGGAAAATGAGATACTTGTATAACTCATACATCGATATCCCTTCATAATCCAAAAAAGGATCCAGAGAAGACTAAGGATAAATCAGAATTCACAAGAAGCACCACGGGAATCTCATAATGGCCTCAACAAACAGAGAAAGGGAAAAAATTCAAAGTCTTCAAAACTCAATGAAATTGGCATCATCGTGAAGAGCGCGTCGCAAGATTTTCAATGACGTAAACGACTCATCAAGCATAGTTATGGATCAAAAATATATCCATGGTCAAAGTTTTGGTCAACCTATCCTAGTCAACAGGGATGAGTAAGCATCCGTACTACTAACATCAGCATCAGTACGGATGATGTCAACGTCCGTACAAGTGTTGGACCTCGACCAAGTTTTGAGGAAACCTTGGTTAGGTTTGACCACTCTTTGGACTTCAACATGTTGGTTGAAGATGTAGTGCCCAGGAGGAGTTGAGATTATAGATCTCACGTGTCTTGTAGGATTTGTGGACCTAGCAAGGGGTTCCTTAGGATTTTTGTAATAGGTTATGAGATGTCGATCCACGAGTTTACCCATGATTAGGAATTTTGTAAGGGATTGTAAAAATATAAATAAGTAAGAATGTAATGTAGAAAGGATTCAATAGCTGGCAAGGCTAAGTGAAAGTAGTTTGAGTTGCTTTGTGTAAAAAAATGCATGTGTAAGGCTTTGTGCTTAATAGAGAAGATGGCTATGTGCCTTGACCTAGTTTTGGGAAGGAGGATCTGGTGCGTAGTGTGCAGATCTCATGTCTGGTGCGAAGCTTGGATCTGTGGGTAAGTGCACAAGAGAAGATGAATGTAAGAGATTGAAGAATAATAAAGAAGATGAAGCAGATGGTGGACATAGCCCCACACTTGGGTGAGCCACGTATATCTTGTGTCCTTTGTTTGCTTTGTGCTTTGTTGGTTATGTTATTAATATTCTCAGGGCTTTGCTTATTATGTATGTTAGATAGATTTGTTGATGCTTAGTGATTTAGTTGTGTTAAGGAGGAATGAATGTTAGATCTAACTCAGTGCTATGTGCTAAATGATTGAAGTGTTTAATATTTATTGTTACTGTGCCGATCTATCTTAGGGTTTGTTCTGCGATGTTAATGAAGCTAATGAACTAATGCATATCATATTAAAAGTGTTAATATAATACTCTGCGAAGTGTTTCTATCATAGATAGGTGTCCCAGCTTGGTTACATCCACTTGAGTCCTATAACCCCCTTGTCTCTACCTCGGGTGAGACTTCGCCTACTTCGTAGGTGTTGCCGAAAGGGATAGTAATTAGGGTTTTGTTGGTGCATTGTTAAGCATTGAACCATAGGCCTGGCCATGTGCCAACAAATGGTTCTATCAAGGATGTCCTAAAGAAGATAATGGTCGACATACAGTTTTCTGAAGGTGTCCATGCATCGTCGACAAAGGGACTACAGGCTTCCCCTTTGACTGGACATTGTTCTGGTCGTGTTAATCCCATGAATGCATAGTGAAGTAAGCATCACGATGATTTGGCTAATGCGAAGTAGATCCCATCGATATTACCAGAGTATATCCTGCCTTTGGCTGGCACGATTAACCGTGACAACATCCCACGTGATTATGAGTACACTTTGTTAACCGCGTACATTCTGAAAGGAATACGCATAGTAGGGATTCAGTTAGGATAGATCCCACTACTGAAGAAGAATGACTTCAACCTTGGAGACATAAAGAAATATTCTATGCTTTCACCCCACCGATACCTGACAAAGACAACTGGGAAGAAGCCTCGCCTGGTTTCCCAGCCATAGATTAAGGAGCTAGTGTAATCCACTATACTAAATGTGATGAAGATTCCCAATTTTGGTCGTCACGAGGAGGTTAAATATTGTTTAAAATCCTCTTTTCATGCTACCATGGTGGATACATGTGGCTCGATTGACAGATTACTATGGATTTGACGTTGATCCACCTGATTACAAGATTAAGCATGCAAGGACTTGACCCTCAACAGTTTTACCCAGGGAAGGCCTCAGACCACTCCCTGGGATAGCGCATCAAGGAGGCTTATGACAAAGTCGAGAAGGGAAAGCGAGGCTACAAGTTATCCTCTATCTAGGGTGGTGTAGTGCACCTCACTTGCCAACTCATAGCTGGAAAGCTCGTAAGGAAGAACCACCCCACACAGGTCACTGGGTTCGTGGTGGACCTCGCAGGAAAATGTGTGGAGGGAATGCATATGAATTAGGTGAGTTACCTTGTCAATGAACTCGAGAAAGACTTCCGCAAACCTCAGGATCAGGGATATGAATTCCACTTCAGCTGGCTAATCGTGTTGATCACATTTGTTCCTTGGAAAATGCCTGAAGGAGCCACCTTCCTGGAGATCGAACCATCAGAGTTGTTGGCTACTAGGTTCTCCACCTTGTGGTACACCAATGACATGTCAAAGAAATGGAAGTACATCGCTCTATTCCATGACTATTATCAGAAAATAAAGGTTTCCATTGAAGCATTTCCATGCATGACACTGCACACCCTGCACCAGTACAGACCACTAGCAAAGTTCTGCACAGATCCGCACTTTATCTATATCACTGGGCACAGAGATGAGAGAAAGGAAGAGTTACAGTCATATTACAAATTGATAGATGAGGAAATGGATCATATCACCAAGGAATGGCCATAGGATTTCCTTGTACTAGTTGATGATGCAGAACTCTCTGACATTGGCACTATAGGAAGCCCCTTGGTCACCCGGTTCGAGCATGTTGGATAGTCCAGTGGGATAAAGAAAAAGAAGAAGAAAAAGGAGGAAGTCCAGAATATAGAGATTGGTGAGAAGGATAACGCCTCTAAATAAAATGGATCCGGCTTGCTAGGAGGAGCAGACAAAGCAAATGAAAAAGGAGGAGGGGATGAAGGAGAAAAGCAAGGAGAAGGCGAAGCTACACCACCAAAATATCCCCCTATTGAAATAGTAACACTGCAAAAGATGAATGTTTATTCATAGAAACCTTCAACAAGAAAGAATATGCGTGCTAGTAATCCCCAATTAGAGGCCACACTCATGAAGGATGACATTGGCTTGGTCTGTGGAGCGATGGAGGATGCTTCCGAGGATATCTTGTAGAGATATGGAGTGAAGTAGGAGGAGCTATATGGAAGGGTTGATAAGGAATTGAAGGAAATACAACAAGCTATTTAATTGATCTGTGCAGTACCTACTGCGCCTTCTTCATCACAAGTTGCAGAATTGGGGGATGAACCAAACCAATTGAGAAGATTAGCAGATGTGACAGAGGCTCGACTTCAGAAAATCTAGGAAGAAAAGGAGAAGGATACAAAATCCTTGAAAAAAGAGAAAGAGGAAGTCTTAGAGCAATTGCGCATAGAGAGGTACTGTGTAACTACCTATGAAAATGAAAAAGAAGAGTTTCAGGTGATGATCTAGGAGGACAAAGAGAAGATACAAAGAGAAAAGTACCAGTTGTTCACAGAGAAGACTGCGGTCAAAGAAGTGGTGAATAAAGCACTTCTCTCTGTGCTAGCTTTGGCACAGGAGGAACAAGAGTTAATCAAGGTTCAAGTGGTGAAGCTCGTTGAGGCCATCCAATAGCTTCAAGTAAGGATAATGGAGTTGGAGATCCAAGCAGTACCGAGCACCTCGCAGAAAGTGTGTGATCAGAGGGAGGAATCCACTAAGAACACAGTAGTAAGGATCAGATCCCTCACATCAAAATGAAAACAACCGAGCGATAGAAGTGCGCAGAGTTATGAACGCCTCGTAGAAGATCCAGAGCTAAGAAAACTAGAAGCATAGTTACAGGAGACGCAGCAGTAGGCCTTCTCTGTGTAGGTGCAAATGAAGTTGTTCACCACAGTTGAAAGAATGAAGACGTCCCATGAACAACATGTGGTACAACAACATATTACTTCCATCTAGGGCAGGGTCATGGAAGTCGCGCATAAGCTACAACCTATGCGGGATGAAGCCTGCAAGGTGTTCGAAGAAATTGAGGGACAAGGCTTGCAATTGGAACAAGTGGTTGCGACAACAGAACAACACCTATTGCAAAGAAGACAATCCAATATCTCACTGAGAAGGAGCCTTAGGTGAAGGAGTAAGTCGAGTCATCTTGTTTTAAGTCGAGGCCTTCGAATCAACATTGACCAGACCTGAGTGACTCGGGACGAGTCACAGGTGAGTGTTGGGGGAATGTTGGCCCTTGACCAAGTTTTGAGGAAACCTTGGTCAGGTTTGAACACTCTTTGGGCTTCGACAGTATGGTCGAAGATAGAGCGTCCAGGCGGAGCTGATATCGTGGATCTCACATGTCTTGTGGGCTTTGTAGACCTAGCAAGGGGTTCCTTAGGGTTTTTGTAATAGGTTATGGGATGTCGGCCCATGGGTTTACCCATGATTAGGCCTTTTGTAAGGGATTGTAAAAATATAAATAAGTAAGAATGTAATGTAGAAAGGATTCAATAGCCGACAAGGCTAAGTGCAAGTAGTTTGAGTTGATTGTGCAACATAATGCATGTGTAAGGCTTTGTGCTTAGTAGAGAAGTTGGATCTGTGCCTTGACCTAGTTTTGGGAAGGAGGATCTGGTGCGCAATGCACATATCTACTGTCTAGTGTGAATCTTGGCTCTATGGCTTAGTGCACAGAAGAGAATGAATGTAAGAGATTGAAGAATAATAAAAAATACAAAGAAATTGGTGGATGTAGCCCCACACTGGGGTGTGTTATCACTCCAATAATTCCTTCTAGGTTGTAAGTTCAAACAAGCCTGGTAACTTAACTATTCTCTCAATGATTCACTCAATGATGGGTATATGTTTGGATCAAGATGAATATCTAACTCACTGGATTGTATACTCAATATAGTATAGGTATATTCTAACAGTACAAGGCCTTCAAGAGATATTATTAGATAGGTAGTGTATCAAATGAATAAAGAAACTAATTCAATTAACTAGAACATACATATATAAAACAATACATATGATGGGCCAAATAAACTAGTATGATTATTTATGATCATTTTCTCACTAATCAGATGGTAAGATGGTAGTCACCTGTGGATTATGTAAACATAGATAAAGAGCATAATTCACTCATAAGCATATAACATAAAAAGAAGAGAAGATCTGACAATAACAATGAAAGAATCTTGTAGGTTGAATATATTAAAGAAAGTGTCTCTATTAAAACAACAGTATAGTTTATAACTCAAAATTGAACCCTCATGTCTTCTAACGTTCTTGGCTTTATAGACTTTTAAAAATATTTCTAGATCCTAAGAAACTGGATCAAATTTACCCAAAATAGAAAATCAAAACTAAATTCACAAAAATAGGAACATATCCTATTTAAGGGGTCAAAACCTTATCTTGAAAGTGTTCATAGTCTTTGACAGCTGTAGTGATCTTCAGATGTTCATGGATGAGGTCAAAAATGCCACCTTGGCAAACAAGTCATCTTTTTCAAAAAATAGATAAGAAGTTTATATCTTCCTCATGCTGCTGACACCTCCAAAACTAAAACAAAGAAATAAAACTAGTGCTCTAAATCATGATCATAACTTAGGAACCTTTCTCATGCCAACTGGAACAAAAAAACTTGGATCTATGCAAAAAGATTGGCTTTCTACCCTTCCCTGTGCTTTCGGTGGCTAAAGATCCAAAATTCTAACCTGTAAGCCACCGAAAGCCCTATTTTTGGCTGCTAAGGATGTCTGTGGAAGCCCAAATAGCCACTGAAAAGGCAGGATTTGTAAGCCACCTTAAAAATTTCAAAATTGTATTATCCAAGCCTCCTAATCTTCAAGGCTGTTCATTTAAGTTCAGGACTCATGTTTCACACCTTCACGAAAAACTGAAAGAATTTTCTCATTGGAATGGGAATTATGAATGGTGATCTCAATGGTATCCATGATTAATGAATAAATGAATAATATTATTGGAGTTGGGTATCATTTGTGGGTATGGATATGAGTGGTATCCTGCATATTACAATTAGTGATATGGAATTCATGAGCAACCCAATCCAAGTAATAAGTGTGTTCGACCTTTCATAGAGACAATCTTTCTCTGAGGGTTGCCTTATTAATTTGAATCCCCTGAATTCTATCTGCTTCCAAATCTTCCATCTCTTCGTTGATAGACAAATCAATTTGCATGTAAATTTTGAATCTTGGTTGATCATTTTTAATAAAAGACCAATTCAAATGGTCACTGGGCTAGTGAGCATTTCTTCCATGGGTCGAGCAATCAAGATCTGGGCCATTTTAGAACAAAACAAAGTCATAAGCTTTGGGCGACGGACATCACCATAGATAACCAGTGACTTCACACAACAAGACCCAACAATTGGCAAAATCATTGGATCTGTTCTCTTTATCAACAACAACTGTGACCATTCTAGATATCTGTCTCTGTCTATGGGTTTGATAAAAACATTGGGCACATATATTTGATACTTGCAAATACGAGATACCCAAAAATTATGTCTATTGGGCACAAAAAGAAAACCTTGAACACCTATAAGATGTTAGGCACCATTGTCTTGACACCTGTGCATTAACACATGATATGTTTGATGAAATGAGTGGTGTTGGGCTTGGCAATTGCACTGGTATTGATTTGAATGCATGGCATGTGGACTGGAATTTGGCTTTTGTAGATGTATGCGCTTGCACATAAATCATTAGAAATGAAATAGAACTCAGCGCTGCATGTGGCTTGATGTGTCAATGTGTGGATCAATTCATAGCTTGAGTCATGGATTGGCTACATTAGCTTAGTTTGTGGGTCCATAAAACCTGAGAAATCTTTAGCATGAGAATTTTTCTAGTGGCTTAGTATGAGAATTAAACATGTGGCCTGGCTCGTGGCTTGACTTTGTATGTCCACTCCTAATCTAACTCATGGCTTAGACCTGTGACTTTAAAGATTCTAGACTTGTGATTTGGAATATGACTTGGAGTTACCATATAGTTAATACATGGTATTAGCATAAAATTAAAACAAGACACATGCACACACCCTTTTTTCTATTGGCAAGAGTTTATAATTACAAACCTAAAATGGTTAAAACTAGGGTTTCTAAGCAATACTAACCAGGTATTGGAATGTAGGTCAAAGATAGAGTAACAAGACTCTCAAGTAAACAAGATCAATAGGATCTTTGTCAAATTTTATTGGGAAATGGAGATGTAGACATTTGCCAAAAATTTAGAAATGAGCGTATGGAGAAAACACTCTAAAAATACCAATGTATTTTTTATCACTAACATCTGGCTCCAACTGGGATGGAGACCTCCCTATGAGGTTTCCAAGAACCTAGTAATTTCAGTTGCCTTTATCATTGGGCAATGGAGTCATCTATCCTTTACAACTGATTCTTTGCAAACTTGTATCCTGCCTGTAGCCTGCTTTTCTTATTCAACATCCAATAACTGTAAAAGTCTACTTTCTCATAGAGCGAGTTTTTTTTTTTTTTTTTTACTCCTACTCTAACCATTGTATTGCTTCTTAATCAAGTTAATTCATTCTTCCAATGTAGCCATGTCAGAAACTGATTTACTGAACCTATTCTTGATCTTAACCCAGAAAAATAATGGAAGCCATATCATGCAGAAATATAGTTGATAACAGAAACAATATTTGTCTGAAAAAAATGTTTTGACATTCGTGCTACTCATAGATTCCAAATAATTGGTAATAGGGTCATAAATGTCACAAAGAAATACCTCTTCATGATATTGTTTCAACTAAAAATTGAAGTGATGATGGTTGCCCTCAATGATATCGATGTTGAATGTGAACTGTTCTCCCTCTGTCAGAGAAAAATGAAACCTCAACTACTGATCTGAACCTTTCTGCTCCTCTTCACCATATATTTGTAATTTGAATTCATCATGATGATACACTAGCCTATCACAACTAACATTGTTTGAAAGAAAATAAAAGGTATGTTCTTGATCTTCAATGCAATTTTGATCAATAGATTCATAACTATCATTAACCACAACATGCACACTTTTCTGATCATCTATCTCCTGAAAAGTAGAACTAAATGAAATTCTAGTAGACAACAAGCCTTCACAAATCTCAAAATATTCTTCCTCATCATTGTATTGGTTGAATATAGGAGCATCAAGATAGATCCTAATGACAGAGATGAAGCTTCTTGTATAGGAGTATCAACAATAAAATCTTGAAACAGATTTGGAAAAATATCACCTTGTTCCTTATCATAATTTGAAACAACATATTCATAAGGAGAAGAAGGATCTTCCCAATGCTCTAGCTGGAGATTAGACAGTCCCTGAAAATATTTTTCCTTGTGGTTACTACCACTTTCCTTAGTCTGCAAATTTGGAAACTGAGAGCTGCCCCTAGTATCTGCTGCAGATTCAAATCTGTCACATGCTGATGTAAAAATCTGCTCATATTTTTTTAATTTTTCAGAGGGGACAATCTGATCTTCATGATAGCCTAAAATGATAGATGTATTTGGTACAATGTCAAAAGCATCACTACAGTTATCATAATGTGGATCACCAATCTCTCGATCATAATGAAGGGTATTCTCTATAGCAGCACAATCTTCATGAATCTCTAATTCTTTATTCAAAAGATTGAATTCATGACAACACTTGTGATAGAGAAAGTCATCTAAAAAATTTTCTTTACAAAACACATGAAAAGAAGCATGAAAATCTGCCAAAAAGCCGACACTGGAAATAGGAAGAGACCGTACCAATCACGAGCAATTCCCTCTAAAGAAAAACCAAAGAGCTTGATCTGAACATCCTCGTGCATAATTTGCAACCGATGAATGAAATCATGAAAATCCAACAAATGTTCAGCTGCCACTTCCCACTCTTCTCCTCGAAATCTAGGAATACTATTTTCCCATTCATCTCTACTAGGCACTGGATTAGGGAAACCAACAATCTTTGAAAAATCATAGAAAGCATCTCTCTTAGATAAGATCTTGTTCATTTCATACCAGTGGATTCACCAACAAATTTCAGAACAATGGAGTCGCCACTCAATAGGTCCTTCATGGAGTCACCAGATAGATGATTACAACCGAAAATATGTCCATACTTTGTCTATCATCAAATTTGGATCTTGTCATCTCCCAAGGAAGTTGAGCTACAATCTCTTCTCCCCGACAACGATGCCAATTTGTTATCACTCCAAGAATTCCTTCTAGGTTGTAAGTTCGAAGAAGCATGGTAACTTAACTATTCTCTCAATGATTCACTCAATGATGGGTATATGGTTGGATCAATATGAATATCTAACTCACTGGATTGTATACTCAAGACAGTCTAGGTATATTCGAACAGTACAAGGCCTTCAAGAGATATTATCAGATAGGTAGTGTATCAAATGAATAAAGAAACTAATTCAATTCACTAGAACATACATATATAAAACAATACATATGATGGGCCAAATAAACTAGTATGATTACTTATGATCCTTTTCTCACTAATCAGATGGTAATATGGCAGTCACCTATGGATTATGTAAACATAGATAAAGAACAAAATTCACTCATAAGCATATAATAGAAAAAGAAGAGAAGATCTAACAATAACAATGAAAGAAGCTTGTAGGCTAAATATATTAAAGAAAGTGTCTCTATCACAACAAAAATATAGTTTAGAACTCAAAATCGAACCCTCATGTCTTCTAAATTTCCTGGATTTATAGCCTTTTACAAAAATTTCCAGATCCTAAGAAACTAGATCAAATTTACCCAAAATAGAAAGTCAAAACTAGATTCACAAAAATAGGAACAGATCCTATTTAAGGGGTCAAACACTTATCTTGAAAGTCTTCATAGTCTTCAACAAATGTAGTGATCTTCAGATGCTTATGGATGAGGTCGAAAATGACACCTTGGCAAACAAGTCATATTTTTCCAAAAATAGATAAGAAGTTTATATCTTCCTCACGCTGCTGACACCTCCAAAACTGAAGCAAAGCAATAAAACTAGTGCTCTAAATCATGATCATCACTTAGGAACCTTTCTCGTGCCAACTGGAACAACAAAACTTGCATCTGTGCAAAAAGAGTGGCTTTCTACCCTTCCTTGTGCTTTCGGTGGCTAAAGAGCCAAAATTCTAACCTGTAAGCCACCGACAGCCCTATTTTTGGCTGCTAAGGATGTCTGTGCCAACCCAAATAGCCATCGAAAAGGCAGGCTTTGTAACCCACCTTCAAAATGTCAAAATTGTATTATCCAAGCCTCCTAATCTTCAAGGCTATTCATTTAAGTTCAGGACTCATGTTTCATACCTTCATGAAAAACTAAAATAAGTTTCTTATCAGAATGGGAATTCTGAATAGTGATCTCATTGGTATCCATGATTAATGATTAAATGAATAATATTATTGGAGTTTGAGTAGCATTTGTGGGTATGGATCTGAATGGTATCCTGCATATTACAAATAGTGATATGGAATTCATGAGCAACCCAATCCAAGTAATAAGTGTGTTCAACCTTGCATAGAGACAATCTTTCTCTGAGGGTTGTCTTATTAATTTGAATCGCCTGAATTCCACCTGCTTCCAAATCTTCCATCTCTTCATTTATAGCCAAAGAAATTTGCATGTAAATTTCAAATCTTGGCTGATTAGTTTTAATAAAAGACCAATTCAAATGGTCACTGGGACAGTGAGCATTTCTATCATGGGTTGAGCAATCAAGCTCTGGGCCATTTTAGACCAAAACATAGTCATAAGCTTTGGGCGACTGACATCACCATAGACAACCAGTGACTTCACACAACCAAACCCAACAATTGGAAAAATCCCTGGATCTGTTCTCTTTATCAACAACAACTGCGACCATTCTATATCCTTGTCTCTATTTACGGCTTTGATAAAAACATTGGGCATATATATTTGATACCTGCAAATACGGGATACCCAAAAATTTTGTCTATTGGGCACAAAAAGAAAACCTTGAACACTTGTAAGATGTTAGGCACCATTGTCTTGACACCTGCGCATTAACACATGATATGTTTGATGAAATGAGTGGTGTCGGGCTTGGAAATTGCATTGGGCTTGATTTGAATGCGTGGCATGCAGACTGGAATTTGGCTTTGGTATATGTATGTGCTTGCACATAAATCATTAGAAATGAAATAGAAATTAGCGTTGCATATGGCTTGATGTGTCAACATGTGGATCGATTCATAGCTTGACTCATGGATTGGATACATTATCTTAGCTCATGGGTCCATAAAACATGAGAAATCTTTAGCATGAGAATTTGTCTAGTGGCTTAGTATGAGAATTAAACATGTGGCCTGGCTCGTGGCTTGACTTTGTATTCCCACTCCTAATCTAACTCATGGCTTAGACTTGTGACTTTAAAGATTCTAGACTTGTGATTTGGAATATGACTTGGAGTTACCATATAGTTAATAAATGGTATTAACATAATATTAAAACAAGACACGTGCATACACCCTTTTTTCTATTGGCAAGAGTTTATAATTACAAACCTAAAAAGGTTAAAACTAGGGTTTCTAAGCAATACTAACCAGGTTTTGGAATGCAAGTCAAAGATAGAGTAACAAGACTCTCGAGTAAACAATATCAATAGGAGATTTGTCAAATTTGATTCGGAAATGGAGATGTAGACATTTTCCAAAAATTTAGAAATGAGCATTTGGATAAAACACTCTAAAAATAACACTATATCTTTTATCGCTAACAGGGTGAACCGCGTATATCTTGTGTCCTTGGTTTTATTTGTGCTTTGTTGCTCATGTTATGAATCTTCTCAGTGCTTTTCTTATTATGTATGTTATATAGATTTGTTGATGCTTAGTTATTTAGTTGTGTTAGGGATAAATGAATGTTAGATCTAACTCAGTGCTATGTGCTAAATGATTGAAGTGTTTAATCTTTATTGTTACTACGCCGATCTATCTTAGGGTTGGTTCTGTGATGTTAATGAAGACAATGAACTAATTCATATCATCTTGTAAGTGTTAATAGAATACTCTGTGAAGTGTTTCTATCACAAATTTGTGTCCCAGCTTGGTTACAGACACCTGAGTCTTGTAACCCCTCTGCCTCTACCTCGAGTGAGACTTCTCCTGCTTCGAAGGTGTTTCCGAAAGGGTCAATAGTTAGGGTTTTGTTGGTGCATTCTTAAGAATTGAACCCTGGGTCTGCCCCTGTGCCAACAACAGGGTACAAGGAATTCACAGAGGGAGACACATGTCATGATGACGTCAACATGATGACATGGTAGCACTAGAGGCTACCACATAGTAGTTCGTACAACTACATGGTAGACCGTACAACTACCTATTAGGCGAATGTTGTGAGTGGGAAATCCCTCTACAGACTAGCACTTAGGGTTAGATTATGCATGCAGAAAAGACCTAAATATCTCTACTTTCTACCATCATCCCATACCTAATCCTCGTTATTCTTAAGAAAATACATGGTTAAGTGAGCATACCTTATTCCGGGCGTTTGATGTAGATCCTTCCTTACGCTTGATCGTTTTTTGATTGTAGCTCTCCTCCCAAGGTTGACCTTTATTCACACAAAACAAACAAGAAACTTTACATGCACTTGATATATAGATTAATGGGTTAGAGATTCGATAAACAAGTATACAACAAATCATAAGAACCTCATATGGTGGGACGGGAAAACTATCTCTTTATTATTAACTTCAACAAATCAACTTACAATGATGAAGTTGGCCACTACTCCACAAACCTGGTCCTGGGCTCCTCTTCAATTGTCCTCCAACTTCTTTGCTCTGTATTTCTCTTTGCACGAGGATGGCTAAAGGGTTGGGACAAAGTGAATATACAATTGGGTATAGTTTCTTTATTATGATTTTCCTCTTCCAAATAAGACCCCTAGCTTCTTCTAGACTATAAAAGCAGGGTTTTCCCTAGGTCCACGTGGGTTGTCTCAAGATAGGCCATGTGTGCATTTAGGAAGAGTAAACTCTGCACTCATGTACATGTGATTGTCAGCATTTTAGCCCACGTGGACCCCCTTATTAAATGAAAAAAATCTTAAAAACAAGGATTAACCCTCTTGAACCTTGGTATTTTGCAGGATGTATCTCCACTAGAGAGAAATAGAGCATGAAGAGGTTAGTGAGTTGGTCGGGGAAGACCCCAATGTTGTGGCTTCCTTGATGCAATGTGGGTTGCTCAAGTTTTTCCTATGTCCTTTTACGTGGGCACAACCTAGGCTGTTGAATGCCTTGGTTGACTATTGGCATCCAGATGCAAAGGCATTCATGTTAGAGGGGAAGTCACTGGTGCCCATGACCGAGGACATATTTTTTTTGACTGGCCTCTCTAGGAGAGGGGAACTAGTCAACTTCTCAAATTTTCCTTCAGGGCTCCATAACATAGCGGAATTGATAGGTCTTTACTGTGCGGTTGATACATACTGCTCAAGCTCACATGTGCCCATAAGTAAGATTATTGACTTATCGCTACAGGTGATAGTGTTTGTTATTGGATGAATTAATGGTTCTATAGCTCTACAACAGGCGTCCCAGGAACAAATGAACTGTGCAATCCAATGCTTAAATGCACAAATATTTGGTTGGATCACCACATTGTTAGAGTGTATCAAGAGGCAATTGACATATTGTCAATTGCGAGCATAGAGGAATTTCAGGTTTGAGACCGTTCTATGCTCTTTCTTCTTTGAGAGAGTTTTGAGCTTTAGTGCTTGAGTAGTGGTATGAGGACATCAGGCCTCTCTTTCTACTATGTGTAGATGGGAAGTGTTACTTCCTCGATAGGGTGGCAGAAGGACCAATGAGTCCTTTGATGATGACTTATTTGCGTGGTTGTTGCGACAGATCCCGGTTATAGAGGATTACCCCTATGCTGGGATTGATTTCTCGAGAGACCCTAAGATACCAGTACCTCCTGGTGAGGAGCGAGGAGAGATGGGTATGTTTACTTCATTGTTTTTTTGTTTTTGTGAAACATATGTAATTATTATGTTGCTTTTGTTATATATCATTTTTTTTATGCCAGGGTATTTGACAGATATGTGTTTGTTGCATGTAGATGTGGGACCAGTGTGACCTACAGACTATTCCAAGAACAAGCATTGTCCTCAGCCAGAGGTCGTACCTGTCGCCGCAGGGGGACCAATAGCAGCAAGAGATCTTCCAGCCAGGGAGGCTGAGAGGGTGTTGAGACAAGTCGAGCGAAACTTTAATGTGCTCACTTGCACTGTCCCTATGGCAGAGATTGAGGACTTGCCACCATCAATGTTGCCTCATGTAGTGGGGGCACCACAGATGTGGGTCCGATTGTTTCGACATTTAGCCAACGCTGTAGATCAGTACAATAGGCCCACAAGCCCTAACTTTAGTTAGGCTTTTCGCATGCCGATAGCACTACTTGTATATATTGTTTTAGGGCATAAGCCCTGTGACTCGTTCTTGGTCATAATTTTGAGGCACTTGCGTCCATCTATGTACTCTGGTGACCATGATGTTATATATGGATTTTTATGTATTTTTGTGTCTTATGGATCATTTTTGCAAAAATTGTATTTACATGTTTATGTGTATGTTCTTTCATATGTGTGCAAGATGCCAATCTAAAATTTGATTAGCTAGAGTATCTGTAACTTGATTTAATCTCCTAGGAACATGAAAATATGTAATATAATCAAAGCTTCATTCTAAGAGACGTACCCTAAGGAATCGTCGGTGTAAAGTCAAAACATGAACACAATAGACTCTATTTAACCGAGACACAACCAGTTGAGTGTCAAGGTAGAACCGGAGATGAGAGATACCAAATGAATGAGCATTATGAATCAACTCAATAACTGCACTGTACTCGGCGACATTGTTTGTGGTGTCACCTAAGCATATACCTCTGGAAGATAATAACTGGCCCCGATGTGTAAAAATTACCCAAGCTGTGGAGGAAAGCCTCCGAGTGTGCCGGCTAGCACCATCTACATACCCAATGAACACCTCGGGTTCACTTGACATATGCCACAATGATGAAAGATGCATCAAAATGACACGTCCATAACATTAAAAATACTAGAAAGTAATAGTACACAGACTATAGATATGTTACTAAAAGTTACCCATGGTGACCTACCTATGAGTAATACTTCTTGAGGTAGAGTATATTTCTAGGCTCTACCAAAACATTCCCTTCAAAGTCAACCAGATGATAAGCGCCCTTATTTAGAACCTCTTTTATGATGAAAGGTCTGAACCACATGGGTTTGAATTTTCCTGCCCCCAGGGGGTCCTTATCTTGGTCATAGACCAGGACAAGGTCGCCTTCAGAAAAAATCTGAGGATGAACGAACCTATCATATTGACACTTGAATTTACGTTTCTGGGCCTCATTGGACAGAGGCGCATCACGATGCTTCTCATTGAGATGCTCAAGGTATGATAACCGCTCTTCAAGTGGAGAAGTGTTTGGAAATAATTGTACTGCCAATTTTAGAGACGAGATCTGACATTCGATATGCAAGACTGCCTCCAGCCCATAAACAAGTTGGAAAGGTGAGAAACTGGTTGCAGTATTAATGGACATTAGGTAAGCCCATAATTCCAAGTATAACATCAAATGCCAATTTGACTTGGCTGAGTTGATTGTTCGTTGTAGAATGGTCTTAAAAGTTTTATTCATAGCTTCTACCTGACCATTTGCTTGGGGGTAGTAGGGTGACGAATGTTCTTGTCGTAACCCAAGCTTTGACGTTAAATCAGTCATCATCTGATTTTGAAAGTTACTGCCAACGTCAGTGAAAATCTCCCTCGAACACTAAACCTTGCTATTATATGGTTGAATAAAAAGAGAGTTACAGTCTCTCCATCATCCTTAAATGTTGGCATTGCTTCGACCCACTTTGTGAAGTGGTCTACGGCTACGATGATGTAACGGTGCCCCCTTGTTGAAGGGGGGTTGCATGTAGTGTAATCAATCCCCCACTTGGTGAAGGGACCAATTGTGATGACAGGAAACATGGGAGCAGGATGTGCCCTCATCTTCCGAGAGAAGATTTGGCATGGGTGGCACTTCTTGACCGATTCGATACAATCTTTGATTAGTGTCGACCAGAAGTAACCTTCTCGTAGAATATTTTGGGTTGTTTCCAACCCAGAAAAATGACTGCCACAGGCTTCGGTATGGCAGTCGTTAAGAATTATAACTTCTTCATGAGTGAGACATCGACGCAGGATGCAGTCTACACCTCTCCGATATACTGTATCATCGAGTATGAGATAATTCTTAGCCTGATGGCGTATGCGTCGAAGCTCATCACGAGAAGCAGAGGTGGGGCACTTCAAATTCTGGAGATAGATAAGTATATCTTTATACCAAGGATCTGTAGAGGTGATCAAGAACATATCTCCTCGGATATGTGACTCTTCGGGCACAATATCACCTGACTCAACCAGAAGCTCCAAAATAAGTTCTGTGAAGACCAGTGACTTTTTGGATTTCGCTGAAACGAAATCTAAGTCAAACTCCTGGAGGACGACTATCCATCTACTGATCTTCCCGCCTATTACCCATTGTGTCAAGATATATTGGAATGGATTCACAACAGCAATGACGGTGGTCTTTGGAAACAGAACATAATGACAGAACCATTGAACAGCATGGACTGCTGCCAACACAAGTTTTTGGATATGAGAATAATTAAGTTCCGGTCCTACGAGGCCTCGACTCAGGTAATAAATCACATATTCTGAGAACAGATCGTCCTCCTGATCTAAGACCATGACGATGGTTGACTCTACTGCAGCCAGGTATAATAAGAAATATTTGTTATAGTCAGGTGGTTGAAGCAGAGGGGCAGTCATGAGTGCATGTTTCAATGCATCGAAAGAGTGTTGGGCGACATCATCCCAATGAAAGGGAACGTCTTTCTTCAATAAGTGCATAAATCCCTTTGTGATCTCGGCATAGTTGCCGATGAAGCATCTTAAAAAATTCACCTTGCCCTATAGACTTTGAAGTTGAAGGATTGTGCATGGGGGGGCACACTGCATTATTTCCTCAACCTTAAGAGGATCGACCATGATCCTTGTTGTTGACACTATGAAACCTAACAAACATCCTAATGTTACGCAAAAGATGCACTTGTTTGGATTCAAGTGAATCTGGAAGTAGCGACAATGCTCAAAGATAAGTTGGAGGTGTGTGGGATGATCCGTTCTCTTGCGAGATCGAGAGGCTAAATAATATAAATAAGCCTCGACAATATGCTTGAGGTCATGGAAAAAAAAAGACATGGCCCACTAAAAGGTGGATCCAACATTTTTTAGACCAAAAGGCATCTTACGATATGCGAATGTACCCCATGGGCAGATGAAAGTTTTTTTTTACTAGTCTTGGGGTTTGATTTGTATTTGGTTATATCCCGAAAAATCGTCCATGAAAGAGAAGGCCTCACAACCCACACATTCTTCAATTATCTGGTCGATGAATCATGTGGGAAAATTATCTTTGGGACAGGCCTTGTTCAAATCACAGAAGTCTGTACATATGTGAATTGTGCCTTGTTTTTTATTGACCGGCACGGGGTTTGATGCCCATTGGGTCAAATGGATAGGATAGATAAAACCAACTTTTAGCAGTTTCTCAACTTCAACCTTAATGTCTACTGCTTTCCTGGGGTTAACTGGACGAAGCTTCTGCCAGATAGGCTTGGGATATGGATAAGTTGTGATTTCATGTTTAACTATTTTTGGATCGATGCCTGGCATTTCCTCGTAAGACCAGGAAAAAACGTCATGAAATTATTTAAAGAGATCTGTGTAGATTTGAATCTCTCCAGGGGAGCAGCCATCTCCGACGAAAACATTCTCCATGATGCTAGGGGTTCTGGAGATATTGATCGGTATGGTTTCAGTGATGGTTTCCATATTACCTTCAACATAGACCTAGTGTGTAGCTAAGGGATTAATAGGACAAGACTTATCTCCAGTCATAGTCAAGGTGAATTCTCCGACCTCGATTCTACTTAACTCTGGGAGGAAGTATGATCTGTGATGAAGATCATCTCAGGGTTTGTCCGGACTAGCCATTGCTTCATTTACTACTTTGTCAGAGGGAAATACTAAGTCTAACGAATAGATGTTAGCGAGAGAACCTTGAGCCCAAATAGGCTCTAGAAGTAGATTGAACTCTTGTGCAAGAGTTGGATCAGGGTTGGTTGAAGCTTGTTCGACTAAAGAGTATGATACTTCAACTACGGACAAGGGCATGGACATGCTCAGATGCCCTGTCCCCTTCATCGTGGCCGATGAGGAAGGATGTATCCACGGATCGGTGAAGCAAGTCGTGCGAAACGACGAAACTTGGAAAATTTCAACCTTATGGTGGTCATATATGAACTTGACATCACCTTGAGGGGCGCGGGTAATCGAAGGTACCCATCAAAGATGGGCACAAACCAACCCCTACATTAACTACTCTTGGTTGAGGATTATCAATCATTGGGACCATGGACACCCCCAATGAAGGGTTAGATCTGGAGAAAGACAATTGATCAATGGTCACAATCCAGTCCTCGTGTGGAAACAACAAGACCCAAAAAACTGTAGCAACCACTGCTTGCATGGCATAAGTCCAACTCCTTTGTAGCAAAAGATTGTAGTCGAGAGACACATCGACTACCTCTACCTCAATGCACATGGTCTTCCCTCCCAATTGCATAGGAAAAGAGGGAATGATACCATGTGGTCGGAATGAACGACCGTCGAAAGCAGTGATAAGAGTGGGCGATGGAGACAAAACAGGTTGGCCAATGGCCTTCCAACATGCCAACAAAATAACGCATGTCGAGGCGCCCTCATCAACCACCATGCAGAAAATATTTCGAGTAAAAGTTTTCATGGGGTGAGCCACTACTATGTGAAACTCTATGTGGTACGACAGACAAGGTTTTAAGTCAGTTGTATCTAGCATGATGGTACCCAGATTACAAGTCTCGGTAGATCCTAGAGAGGCTAACAAAGATTTCCTCTGGGAAGGGCAGCTTTGGAGGACCTCCAAAGCAAACATCGCACAAGGGGTTTGAGACAAATCTTCCACCATAGAATAGTTCTGGGCGACCCTTGCGTTTGGGTTGTGAGAAACTTTTTTGAATGCACCTTTTGGGATGTGTGTCATTGTTTCTCCCAAAGTCTTCTCAATCTGTAGAGGAAGAGATGGGAGTTCGACTTCCTTGCCCTTCTCAGAAGTGCTTGGTTTACTGTAGTCATGTGCGCTAGTGGATATGAAAGAATCACCCTTCATCATATATACATTTGCAGATGTGGTATTATTCAAAGACAGAGAGGGTCCTTGGCTACCCCCTTCCTCGCTTGTAGAGGCTTGGGTTAGGTTTTGTCCATGTTGAAATGGATTGGTTAACACAACAGGCTATTGTTGTGTCACAAACGTTTGGGCCTTTGCAAGCCGGGGACATAGCTGGGTCAGGTGGTCTTCCGCACACAGGTTGCATGGATACCTGGCCTTCCATGCATAGGTTGCACATATACCTAGCCTTCTGTTTCTCAGTGTTTCCCTGGCCAGCATTATCAGTGGGTTTTTTATCCCCCTTACCCTTCTTTCTTTGTTTTTTCTTTCCTTCAGGCTGTTGGGTGGCCTTTGGATTTGTTGATTCAATTGTGTGTACATCCGATGTTTGAGTAGGGGGAGAAGCCAAAGCAGTAGTTTGGTTGGCCGCTGTGTGTTGTATAGACAATTGTTGTAACTGCTTTGTCAGTTGCTCAACGAGCTTTGCTGTATTGAACCAACAATACCATCGACATGTGGTCTAGCTCTCTGTCTGGTTTTATCAAGTATTGAGCGTGGAGCATATGGAAAGTTCTCGTATAATAAACCAGACTGAGAATAGATGAGATCAAGCTGTTGAGCTCTCATGATGGTGTTTTCTTCAGAAAACACTCTTGAAGTCGTGATGTCTTTGGATAACTGTGGGACCAAATACTTAAGGAACCACTCGAGAAGGAGTGCTGGTGGGACTGGTACCTTAATTAAACTCTTTCGGCATCTCCATTCTTGGATGTGATCTGAGATATGGTCCTCTTTTGTCTGTGAGAAATTGGCCAGCAATTATGTGCCAACATCGTATCTCACAGGTAATTGGAAATGGTTTAGGAAGGCCATTGCCAATTCGCCGAAGGAAGATTATCTTGAGTGGTCGAGCTCAATGTACCATTTCACGAAACTCCCAATGAGAGTACATTGAAACAATCGCAACTGTACGAATTCATCTTTGAATGAGTTAGATGAGCACCAAAGGTGGAAGGTAGTCACATGATCGCCTAGATCTTCGTTAGGCTTGGTCTCAAAATTTGGTATGTCCGAAGGAAACTTCGTTGGAATAGGAGGCCAATGTGGATCATGATAGATAGGTTCATTCAACAACCTTGAAAAATCTGGCAAATGCAAGGTTGCCAGGAAAGGTAGTTTGGGTTGTTGGTGATAACCTGGGAAAAAGGGGCCTGGAGTTTGACTGGCACTAGGTTGCCAGGAAAATTTTGGCTACTGGCTTGGGTTATGGTAAAAACCATGGCCATGAACAATGTACGGATTTTGCGTGTGAGGAGACATCATCGGATGATTCCCAAAATAGGATGTAGATGGATGGGAATGCATTACATTCAGAGGACTTTGGGAAGGGTTTCCCCATGCCAGTCCCGTAGGGATGGGCATAGTACCTTGTCTAGGGTTCCATTGACTGTGGAAATAATTTCCCTAGATCGACATTCCTGACAAAGGAATGAATCCTTGCCAAGAATTCCAAGGCCCTGTTGTGGAAGAAGTTCCTGGGTTTGCCCCCTGTGCATAAATAATACCCTTCATAGGAATAGTTTGTCCAAAACTAGGGTTGCCCTCGGTTGGGAAAGTAGTTGATGAGAAGGCATTGTTTCCAAATGCATCGAACAAAGAAAATGGTGTCGAACCTACCGGCATATTATGCGAAGGTGGTCCTTGACTCCCTGCTCCAAGTAAACTATGGTGTGCAGGTGGCCCGACGGATGGTTGGTGTGTGTCACCAAGCAAAGGGGATGAAGGAGGTATATGACCTCCCCCACAAGGGAAAGCGTTAAAAGGAGTAGGAGTGCCCCCTATGTGACCTTTTAGAGGAGTGTTACATCTCCCTTCCCCCAGCCCTGAAGTCTGTGAAGTAGAGTAGGAAAGTACATGACTTGTACTTGAACTAGGCATCCCATATGAGAACGGAGGGCCTGTCACACTTGGTGGGAAAGGGGTTGTGGACGCCGCCATAGATGGGATCGGAACACTGTGCGAGGTAGAGGCAGTCGATACCATGGTGGCCTGGACCGGTGATGGTGGGTGAGGAGGTGGAAAATCTCCTGTGGTGACAACCGTAGTGGGAATTGAATAATTCCCAGAAGGAGTAGCAACATTTGTTTCCATTGCTGCGTGCGACACTGTTTGGCACTCGTAAGGATAAATTGGTACGATGATGGGTGTCGAAATATCAGTGGTTGAGGTTTCAGGTGGACCAAGATATTTCTCTCCAAAGTCTAAAATAGTCGATTACTCTGGATGTTCGCCAGGCACAATTTCTTGTGACCTGGTCGCTTCAAAAGACCCTTGTTGGTCTAGCTTTCACCTTAGTGGTGGCGGGGATGGCTCCAGTGTAACTGGTGATAGGCCAAGAAGCCTTCGTGACCGACAGATCTCGTGATCCTCCACTGTGTGAGAAGATCAAATGATACTCTAGGGCTATTTAATCGTTCAAATAACAACACACACTAAAAAGTCCCTATAAGCTAAGACAAGCAAACACTGAACTAATTGGAGGAATAGTTACAACAACCAACACTAGAGAAACTTACCGGTGCAAGTGCAACTTGAACATGGAAGCACCCTCCGGGTATACTCTACAAAGTGTGGCCCAATGTCTTCCCTAGGTACCATGGTATACCCCTGCAATCACTTGTGTATGTCCCTAAGAAGATAGTCAACTAGGTTGCCAACGTGCAAACAGTGACTAGGCGGGTACAGTCCAAATTCGGGTAGACCACAATGAGTAGGGTATCAAGCTTGAAACCTGTCAAGGGTATTATAAGAAAGTGGTTCAGAAGATAACTGAGGACCTCGAACGGATTCAAGACCCATGAAGCTCTATGGAAAATGCAATCGACGGAATCCCGAAACAAGCCCTCTATATGTGTTCTCCACTATGATTGCTCCAGTTTTGGAGGGGTTATCTTTGCTACCTTTCCGTACGTGACCTCGTGTTTATCCCCTGTGTTAGAGGGGGGTCCTGGATAACTTTCACGATATTATATTTTGACACTCCCTAACTCAGACTCCAATGTTTGTTTTCAATGGCCTTGAAGAGTTTCCTCTCCAACCTAATTCAAGGCCCTAACCCTAAACTAGTTGGTTGACCCTACAAACATAAAAAGTCTAATGAATTTTAGATTTAGCATTAATTTTATGACTTGTCTTACGTCAAAGTCTATGAAAGTGAAACTAATAATGTTTGCAAGACGAAAGTAAAATAAACAAAAAGCTTAGAAACAAAAACTTTTCTTTAAACAACTTTTTTTTGTTTTTAAAATTTTTCTAAGATATTTGAACAAAAAATTTAAAGCAGGATTTCACTTGACTATGGGCTACTTATGATCTAAGTAAACTGTCAAGAACTTATGAAAGAAAATACTTTTCCCTGGTTACTAATGCAAAACAACACTTTTTAACCAATCAAAGAAATAAATTTTTTTTTTTTTATTTGAATGCTCACAAAGAAAAAAAGGAAAAATACCAACAAGTCAAAACCAAGAAAAATTTCTGGCCTAAGCACAAATCGCAAAGAGTCACATCAAAAATCACACACAAGCAAATTTTAAAAATGGACTCTCAGACTTGTCTAAAAACCCTATGATTTTTTTTTTTTCAGGAAAAACTTCTAAATGAAAAAGAAAGCTATTACTTTGATCAAGCCTAAGTTACTGACTGCTATGACAGAGACCCAAAAACCTGAGAAGTATAGCCCTTGTCCAAGGAAAGGATGACTGCCTCACCTTCAACAAAAACTTCTCCTCAAGCACACCACTGCCAATTCAACAACAAGCGTGTGCAGGGGAGTTGTGTAAATTCAGAGGACATGTACATGCATGCTAGCCTTATATAGGCCACGTGTATCCTTGACTCTGAGACAAAAACAAAAAAGGCCAAGCAAGCTAGCCCGGGCAGAGATTACTGGTACTGAAAACCAAAATCTTTTAAAGAATCAAACTCTTACTTTAACAAAAAAAAGAAAACAAATCAAGGAAAACTTCATAGAACAAACCAATCTGAGGTGAAACCTAAGCTACAGACTGCAAGCAACAAATACTAGAAAGAGTTCCAAAAAACCCCTGAGAAGGACTACTTCTGATAGGGTAGAGGATGATTGCCTTTGTAAAAGCAATTTTCTGGAATCTACAAGCGACTATCACTTCCTTAGCTAGCGTGTACACATGTGTTGTGAGAATGCAGGGCACGAGAACACGTGTGTAAACCTTATACAGGCCACGTGTACCTCTGTGGGTCTTGAAAAAAATTACAGTCAAGCAAAGAAACAAAGATAACTGGTATGGAAGACCAAAATCTCTGTTAGCTCAGACTTTTGTAGAAACTTTAAAAATAGGGAAATGAAACCAGTTCTTAAAAATACCCAAAAATATCCCAAGGAACCCTAGAGATCTCCCCAATACGGTCGCCAATTCTGTTTTGAGTGGGAAATCCCTCTATGGACTAGCACTTAGGGTTAGATTATGCATGTAGAAAAGACCTAAAGATCTCTACTTTCTACTGTCGCCCTAGACCTAATCCCCATTATTCTTAAGCAAATACATGGTTAAGTGAGCATACCTTATTCCGGGCATTTGATGTAGATCCTTCCTTATGCTTGGTCATTTTTTGATTGGATCTCTCCTCCAAAGGTTGACGTGCATTCACACAAAACAAAAAACAAACTTTGCATGCACTTGATATATAGATTAATGGGTTAGAGATTCGATAAACAAGTATACAACAAATCATCAGAACCTCATATGGTGGGATGGGAAAAGTATCTCTTTATTATTAACTTCAACAAATCAACTTACAATGATGAAGCCGACCACTGCTCCATGAACTTGGTCCTGTGCTCCTCTTCAACTGTCCTCCAACTTCTTTGCTATGTATTTCTCTTTGCACGAAGATGGCTAAAGGGTTGGGACAAAGTGAATATACAATTGGGTATAATTTCTTTCCTATGATTGTCCTCTTCCAAATAGGACCCCTAACCCTTCTTTTATAGGCTAGAAGAAGCTAGATATTTGGGCAAACCCTCGGCCATGCATGGCCGGAAGGTTCAGTTAACTCACCCAAAGTTGTGTGTTCCATCGGCAACTTTCCTTTTTTCGTGCTTTTGTAGGTACACACAGGCTGTTTTGGGTCAACAAGCATGTGCACGCGTGTAGTAATAGAGCAAGGCATGTGGGCCTTTATAAAAAGTGTTTTTAAGAAGAGTTGTTTAGCAATGCTTTGGAAAAGAAGGGATATGAGATGGCCTGATGCTAGGTAAGCATGTATGGTGAAAATTAGGGTTATAACAACGACATGGAAAGATTACTGAGTAGGGATGACGTAGCACTGACAGTGCAGAAGTGGCAACGTGACCCAATGAAAGCCCGCCAAGTGGCCCAATTATGGGATTCCACGTGGTAGCAAGAAAATGCATAAGGATGCCCAATATTGGGATTTTATAAAATTGGCTGGGTTGGTTGGCGCCAATCCCAAATCTACCAAATTTGATAGGATTTTGTCTAATCTGGATGAATGTAACCACACCACCAAACTTAAATGTATCTTCCAAAGGCTCTACCAAACTCAACCATATCCACCAAAGTCTCCACCAAAACCACCAACCAAATATACATTACGTTGTAACTATACACCAAAAACAAGAGGCTCGCAGGTTCGACCCCGAGATCTCCCCTATCAAGTCTGCCTTTGCAATGTATGCCAACCACTTGGGCTGGGGTGTGACTTGGTAAAGTCCGCCCCCATTATTACTTAAGTTTTTATTTTCACCAGTGCACGGGGGGGGTAGACTAGGGGTACGAATGTACAGACAGGGAACGAAAAATAATAATTTTTCCACATGAATTTATTGCAGGTACATGCATGGAAATCGAGACAAATTTTCTCATGGGCTTGAAAGTGCCAGACTCAGATCCAGGCGTGGAGACAGTCATTTTTGGGTAATTCGACGCCACAAATTCAATGGTGTTGTTTTGTTTTCTGATATGAGCAAAGCTTATGCAAGTTAAATACACAATGAGGTATTTTTCCAAATTCTTTTGCTAAGTTAATAAAAAGACCTATCCAGTTGAGAGCATGACCTGTAGACGTAGTCCACCAGGGATGAAATCCATTATCAAGTTTTGTGTTCAGATTTGATTCATATGTCTCTTCATTATTGATTTATTCCTTCTTTATGGTGCACTTCATTTTATTCTCATTTAATACAATTGTTTAATAAGTCACATCAATGAAAAGATCATGGATCATGTTGGTATCGGAGCAATCATATTTGACTTGAATTGTTGAGTGTGAATGCTTACTAGGGCCAAGCATAAGTAGGGTGAAGGAACTCTTAATACTTTCAATACTGAATTTGGTCGTGCATCCCGAAGGAAGAAAATGGTTGAAGAGGAAAAGTGTGATGAACATGATAAAAACTTCCATATGGTCTTTTATCGCATGTCAGAAATGGTAGAGCGAATGTATGCAGAATATGAGAAGATGAATAAGAGAGGGAAGAAAAATGAATCACAAGCATATGATAATGCTTTAGTGAATCAAGGGGATGGAGGAGATCCTCTTGAGCCTCCATCTTCACCATAAAGTTCTATTTCTTCTTCCTCTGAGCATTCTCATCATTCTCATCATTTTATCCATAAAGCCTCTTTTAAGAAACCATTATTAAATATTGATGTAAAATTTTCTTTACCTATGTTTAATGGAGATGATAACCCTGAAAATCTAGATAACTAGGTCCAGCAAGTTGAAGTATATTGTCATGTTCAATATATTGGTGAAGATGAAGTTAAAGTGAAATTGGCCTCTCTTCGGTTGGAAGGCACCTTTCTCGTATGGTGGGAGAGAAAACTTCAGGACAAAAGTAAGTGTGGTAATCTTCTTTCCTCATGGTCAGAATTTAAATCAGCAATAAGGAAGCAATTTAATCCATTGGGTTATTTACATAAAGCAATGATGGAATGGAAAAATTTAAGACAAAGTAAAGGTCAAATCGTACAAAGTTTCACTGAAGAATTTAGGAATAAAGATCCCGCATTAAACATTCTATTAGATTCTTATGAAACTTTAATGAAGTATATTGGAGCACTTCACAGTTATATTCATCATAATTTACTATTGTTTAACCCCACCAGTCTTGACAAAGTTTTTGTGCAAGCCACTCACCTTGAG
Organism: Picea engelmannii; assembly: GCA_009831015.1. Lineage (NCBI taxonomy): Eukaryota > Viridiplantae > Streptophyta > Pinopsida > Pinales > Pinaceae > Picea > Picea engelmannii. The sequence continues at coordinate 51,297 of ML818556.1, read as the reverse complement.
AACAGGGGAAAGCATGTTCAAGAAGATCCACAAAGAAACCTTCCAATCTCCCAGATAAGTAGTTTAAAAATTTTAAAAGGAAGGAAAAAAATACCGTCACTGTAAAGAGGAAAGAAGGAAAGACATATTGCACTCATTGCAAGAAGAATGGTCACGATGATGAACACTGTTGGACACCACATCCAAAGAAGAGACCAAAACAATTCGGTGGAAAGGGGAAGAAAAAGACCGCTACTACATTACAACAAGATCTTGATTCTGATTCAGGAGATGAAGGAAAGATCATAACGATTGGAGTACAAGGTAAATATTCCCTTCATTCTAGTTCAAATTCCAATAATGAATCTCATGATGATGAAAGAAAGAGGAATGTATTATTTAATATAAGGGTTGTATCTAAGCACACTAAGATAGATACATTATTTGATTTGGGTTCCCCAGTAAAATTGATATCTGAAACACTTGTAAAAAATATGGGTTTTGAAACTAAACCACATCCAAAGCCTTATCCTCTTGGTTGGGTATGTGATAAATCAAAACTTAATGTCACCAAGTAGTGTAGGATCAGATTTTCTATTGCTTCAAATTTGATTGATGAAGTGGATTTGGATGTTGTATCATTTGATATATGTGGCATAGTGCTAGGGAGTCCTTATCTTTATGATAAGAAAACAATATTATTTCGTCATGAGAACAAATATCACCTTACTAAAGGGGGAGTGGAATATATTGTTAGAGCCCACAACATGAGGATAAACACCACACTTGTTAGTGCAGGACAAATGAAGAGAATCATAAACACTAATAAGAGATATGTACTCATGGTTGTAAGAGAAAAGGATGTTGGGACATTCGACGCATTCCAAGGATGTGATCCTTCTCATAAGAAATAATTAATTGATATTGTTTCTAAGTATGATGATAGTTTCTAGGAACAATATGGATTACCTCCTAAGAGAGAAATCCAACATAAATACATCTTCAGCAGGATTCTCCTTTTCCTAATGTGAGTATGTATAGGAAGCCAGTTGTAGGGATGATAGAGATCAAAAATGAAGTACAAGGATTATTGGATCAAGAGGTCATCAGGTCTAGTTCGTCTCCTTGTGGTTCTCCAATTGTGATGGTGCCAAAGAAGGATGGCACATGGAGAATGTGTGTCAATTATTGAGCCTTAAAGAAAATCAAGGTGAAAAATCGATACCCTCCTCGTATAGATGATTTAATTGATCAATTAAAGAATGTTGTTTATTTCACTAAGTTGGATTTGCGCAGTGGATACCATCAGATCAGGGTTGCAGAACAGGATGCATGGAAAACTACCTTTAAAACCAAACATAGATTATTTGAGTGGTTAGTTATGTCATTTGGGTTGTGTAATGCTCCGACAACCTTCATGACTATTATGAATGATGTATTCAGGCCATTTCTAGAGGATTTTGTAATTGCATGTTTATATGACATTCTTATATTTAGTGGGACTTGGGATGAACATGTAAGGCATGTAAAGCAAGTATTAGATACTTTGCAAAGGGAAAGGTTATATGTAAAATTGTCCAAATGTGAATTTAGCAAGACTGCACTTGTGTACTTTGGTCATATTGTAGGAGGACGACAATTTAAAATTGATCCTTCCAAGATTGATGTAATTGTAAATTGGCATGAGCCCAAAAGTGTAACTGAAGTATGAAGCTTCTTAGGTGCAATCCAATATTGAAGGAGATTCATTTCAAACTTATAATCTATTGCAGCTCCTTTGCATGCCTTAACCAGTGTGAAGAACACTTTTTAGTGGGGAGGAAAGAAACAAAAATCCTTCAACACTTTGAAAGAAAAGATTAGTACCGCACTAGTATTAGCACTGTTGAATCTTCAACAACCTTTCGAGATTGAGACAGATTCCAACAAATATTCCATGGGTGTAGTATTGATGCAATATTGTAAGCCTACATGTTACCAATCTGAAACTCTTAACCAAGTTGTTATGAACTATCCTACATATGATAAAGAGTTGTATGCATTAGTTCAAAGTGTAAATAAATTGAGGCACTAATTGTTAGGGAAGGAAACAATCATACATATAGATCACCATCCATTACAGTATCTCCAAGCACAAACCAAGTTGTAAAAATCTTGGCATTACATGTGGATGGGATTTCTTCAACATTTTCATTTGGTAATTACATACAAAAAGGGTACAAGTAACAAGGTAGCTGATATGATTTCTAGACCTCCTATTGTTGCTTCTATTATTTTGAAGAATGCTTCTTTATCTCATGATAGCTATGTGAAACAATATGTTGTTGATAAATATTTTAAAGAAGTATTTGAGAAGCTAACCCATGGTGCACAAGTAGAGAACTATTGTCTGAGGGAAATCTACTCTATCATCTTGGAAAGCTTTGTGTTCCTACAAGTGAACGAGTCCATGTAATACGAGAAGCTCACACTTCTCTTGAGTCTGGGAATTTTGGGGTAGGAAAAACTATGGCTCATCTATAGAGGTTTCGTTACTGGCCTTAGATGAAAGAAATTGTAACTAAATATGTAAAGGGGTGTGTGATGTGTTCTACTTTTAATCCCACTAATAGAAAATTGGGGCTATACTCACCACATCCTGTTCCATCCCATCCATGCGAGAGTACCTCCATGGATTTTGTAGGGGGTTTACCAATGTCAAAAAGGGGTCATGACTATTTGTATGTTGTAGTGGATAGGTTTAGAAATATGTGTATCTTTATGCCATGTAAAAAGTAGATCACTGCTGAGCAGATTGCTAATCTATTCTTTCAGCATGTTTGGTTTCACTTTGGGTTACCCATATCCATTATCTCAGATTGAGATACTCGATTCCTTGGAGATTTTTGGACAAGATTGTGGAGAATGATGGACACCAAGTTCAAGAGAAACAATGTTTTCCATCCACCAAATGATGAACAGACAAAGGTTGTTAACTAAACAGTGGTACTTTTTCTTTGAGGCTACTTCAACAAGCATCCCAAGTTATGGGATGAACAAATAACCTATGTGCAACATGGTTACAATCGAGCCTAATTGAGCCTTACATTCTTCCACTCAGTGTTCTCCATTTGAGACATTTTTTGGATATTTACCTAAGGTCCCTTTGGACTTGATGTATGGGAGAGATGTTGATTCAAATGAAGAAATAAATGAAGACAGGGCCCACAAGTTCATTCAAAGGATAAAAAAGGTACACCAAGTAGTCAAGGAACAATTGGAGAAAATTCAAGCAAAGTATAAAGCACAACATGAAAAACACAGGGTTGATCATCAGTTCTAGGTTGGAGACCAGGTATTGTTTCACATTAGTAAGGAAATATTGAAGGGTGACGTAAAGAAACTCAAGCTCATCCGATATGGACCCTTCACTATTTTGGAGAAAATCGGTACCAATGCTTTTTGTTTAGATCTTCCACCATATATGCAGATTTACTCAGTTGTAAATGTGGAAAAATTGAGACTTTTTAGCCTCCCATGATCATGTATCAGGGTGAGGAATTTTCAATACCTTGAGTTGATGAGTTTTCTCTTGAGTACTTGAACGAGTTGAAGGAAGATATCATCCTAGACAAGAGGATGAGGATTCACGCAGGGGTGATGTGAATTATCTTTGAGTGGGATTAAAGGGCACACATCCAAGTAAGGAAACGTGTATTGAGAAGGAAAAGGTGAGGGAAATCTTCCCTCGCTTATCTATTGATTGATGAAATCTTTTGGTGGTCCAAAAATCTCTGAGTGTGAAGGCGTGATCCAAAAGGGTTCCAAAGAAGACTAAGGATAACTTAGAATTTGCAAGAAGCACCTCAAGAATCTCATAATGGCCTTAGTAGACAGAGAAAGGCAAAAAAATTAAATTCTTCAAAAATCAGTGAAATTGGCATCATCACAAAGAGAGCATTGCAAGATTTCCAATGCCGTAAATGAATCCTCAAACAGAGTTACAAATCAAAATATATTTTTGGTCAAAGTTTTGGTCAACCTAGCCTAGTCAACATAGATGTGTCACTATCCGTACTACTGGCGTCAACATCCATACGAATGACTTCAACGTTCATACATGGTATGTGGAAAACGCAGAGGGAGACACATGTCATGATGACATGATCAGGATGATGTGGCTACACCAAAGGTTTCCATGTGTCACTCGATTTTGGAATTTTTTGGCCAATCCATGGACCAACGGGAAAGTGCCATGTGGCAGTCTGTACAACCACGTGGCATACCGTACATCCACTTGTCAAGTGACATGGAAAGATGATGGAGCAGGGATGATGTAACACTGATAGTGCAGAAATGGTGACATGGCCCAATGAAAGGCCGCCACATGGATCAGTCATGGGATGCCATGTGACAGCAGGAAAATGAATAAGGACGCCCAACATCGGTATTTTCAAAAATTGGTAGGGTTGGCTAGCACCAACCCTCAATCTGCCAAATTTGATAGGATTCCATCGATGTTCCAACACCCCCTGGAATCAGTGCACATATCTATATATTCAAGAGGTGAAACTACATCATTATGACACCTTGCCATAATTGTATCTTTTTGAAGCCCAAACATCATGCAAAGCTTGATAAATCTTTCTTCAAATAAATTTTTTGTGAAGATATCAAAAACCTAATAATCTATTCTACAATATTCAAGAGATACGATGTTATCATGAACCAATCATCTAAAATAGTGAGCATTGATCTCAACATGATTCATCTTATTATGGGCAATAGAATTTTTAGCAACCTATATAGCACTATGGTTATCACTATTGGGTATGTGTTATATTCTTTGCATGTTTGTGTGTGGGCGCATCAAATATGACAACTGCGTCTGACAATCCCTCGCACTAGTGCTCTATCGTGTGTGCCGGGTTCTTTCGTAGGGGGGTCCCAGGGGGGGCAGGTATGCCCCCCCTAGTTACGTGCAACATTCAGGGCAGCGCCCCAAAAAATTTTGTTTGGGCGGTTTTTTGCTATTTTTAGTGGATTTTTCTATTTTTAGCGGTTTTGTAAATTAATCCCAGATTAAGGGATTAGGGTTTGGGTATCTATGGAATACCTAAAAACATTGTATATATTGTATGGTGAATGGTGGAATTCGATATAATGAATATAAGAAAGGTTTTCTCGGTTGAGGGTTTCCGGTATAAAACCTCTATGTACTCTATGTATGAGCCATTGATTAATTTATGTCTTGCTTAAGAATCTATATGCATTGATTTACTTCACACATTTAAAACTTACATGTGGTATCAGAGCTCATTTTTGGCTTCAGATGGAAACCTTTTTTGTTGAGGGTTTGGCTCAGTCTTGATATATCAAGTTTATCTTGGGTCTTTGATAAACCTGGATTTAGTGGGAGCTTTTGCTATGGAGATTTGAGTATAGAAAGAGGAATGGTGAGCTCATCTAGAATTGAGATAGAGAAGTTCAATGGTAAAAAATTTGAGCTATGGAAGCTCAATATGGAGGACCTTCTTGTAGACAAAGAACAATGGATTGTTGTGGATGCTGGTACATAGACTACTAGTACATCGTCTACTAGCACACAGGCTACTGGTACACAACCTACTAGTACACAAACTACTAGTACACCAACTACTGGTATGTCAAACGAAGATTGAGAGAAGTTGGTCAGAAGAGTAAGGAGTACTATTCGACTCTGCCTGGCAGATTCAGTGTTGTTGAATGTCTCGGGAGAATCTACAACCAAGGAACTATGGGATAAGTTGGGGAATTTGTATCAATCAAAGTCCCTGGTAAACAAGTTGTTTCTTTGAAAGAAGTTGTATCATATTAGGATGGAAGATGGAGATTCTGTGACAGAACATCTAAATGCCTTTAATACTCTGGTAAGTCAACATGGATTTGTTAATATTACGATTGCAGAAGAAGATAAGTGTAATACTTTGTTATGTTCTTTGTCAGACTCTTGGGATAATCTGGTTGTAGCAATAGGTAGTACCACTCAATCTACATTGAAGTATGAGGATGTAGTTGCATCCTTGTTATCTGAAGAGATGAGGCAAAAAAGCATGGATGGTCACAACACAAATGCTTTATTTTTAAGAGGGAGTACCCAAGACAGGAACCCTAGTAAGCCTTCAGGTTGGAGATCTAAATCTACAGGTAGATCTAAGTCTCCAGGAAAATCTTTGAGGAAATGTTGGAAGTGTGGTAAAACATGGCATTATAAGAAAGATTGCAAGTATAAGAAGGTTGAAAAACCAAAGGGATCTAATAGTACCTCTTCCATAGAGGCGAAAACCTCCATTGAAGAAGGAGGTGATGTTTACCTAGCATCTACAATTACACATGCAGACCATGATGTATGGTTGATCAAATCAGGTGCGTCATACCATATGACTCCTCACAGGGATTGTTTCTCTGAATATGAAAAATATAATGGTGGTGATGTATTCCTAGGAGATGACTCGACAACAAAAATCTTAGGACGTGGAAGGGTTATGTTGTTGCTAAACGATGGAAGGATTAGAACTCTCCCCAGGGTTCTACAGATTCCAAAACTAGCCGGGAGCCTGATATTTGTAAGTAAGTTGGGTGATGCAGGAGTCAAAACTTTATCTGAAAAGAACACTTGCAAGATGGTACAAGGAGCAATGGTGCTGATGAGGGGAGATCATTATGGAAATCTGTACAAGTTGTTGGGAAGCACTTATACCAATGGGTTTAACAGTTTTGTTGTCCTTGAGCAGAGAAATGAAGGAGACAAGACCAATACTGTCCCAGAAAAGAATACCATGCTGTGGCATCAAAGACTGGGGCATATTGGAGAAAAGGGCCTTCAAACACTACACGGTAAAGGTATGGTTGAAGGTATGTCTAATTGCACTCTAGATTTTGATTTCTGTGAACATTGCATATATGGTAAACACAATCAAGTAATATTCCCATATGGTGCTACAAGAGCAAAGGGGATCTTAGAGTTGATACACAATGATGTGTTTGGACCTGTTCCTGTTCCATCCCTAGGTAAATCTATGTATTATGTTTCATTCATAGATGATTTTTTAAGGAACACATGGATTTATTTTCTTAGAAAGAAATCTGGGTTATTTGATAAATTTAAAGAGTTTAAGGCTCTGGTAGAAAATCAGACAGAGAATAAAATAAAGGTATTGAGAACATTTAATGGTGGAGAAATCTGTGGAAATGAATTCAAAGAATTATGTAAGAAGTGTGGTATAGCAAGGAAAAAGACTACTCCATACACTCCTCAACAGAATGGAGTTGCAGAAAGGATGAACATGACACTTATGGAAAAAGAAAGGAGCATGCTCAGCGGTGTCGGGTTAGGACAAGAATTTTGGGCAGAGGTAGTGGGTACAACATGTTACCTGGTCAATCGATCACCTTCATTAGTGTTGGATGATAAAACTCCACACGAGGTATGGTCTAGAAAGAAACCCTCTCTTCAAGATCTTAGAGTATTTGGTTTTGATGCTTATGTACATGTTCCAAAGGAAAATAAGAGTAAGCTAGATAATAAAGATGAAAAGTGTATCTTTATTGGTTATAAATATGGTGTGAAAGGTTATAAGCTTTGGAACCCAGAAACCAAGAAAATTGTTTACAGTCGAGATGTTATTTTCAGAGAGGTAAAAGATGTGTCCAAACAGGAATTCCCACCAACGCAAGATGAACCTAAGAAAATAGAGATTGGGTTGGATGATGAAAAATCTGAATCATCTGAAGAAGAGGAAGCAGAAGAAGAAGAAGAACCTCATACCTTAGTATTGAGGAGATTAGTGAGAGATAGAAGGAAACCAAAAAGGTATAGTCCACCTGATTTTTGTTCCAATTTTTCTTTATCTATTACTGATGATGATCCTAGAACTATCAGGGAAGCAGTGAATTAAAAGGATAATAAACTATGGAAGAAGGCCATGGTTGACGAAATGGATGCCTTGGATAAGAATGAGGCATGGGATATAGTTGAGTTGTTAGCTGGAAGAAAATCGGTTGGTAGCAAATGGTTGTTCAAGAAGAAGTTTAATGCACAAGGTAAAGTGGAGAAATACAAAGCTCAGTTAGTAGCAAAAGGCTATTTCCAGGTAGAGGGAATTGACTTTGGTGAGATATTTTCTCATGTTGCTAAGTTAACTTCTATTAGATTTCTTTTATCTATTGTTGTTTCTTTTGATCTTGAAGTGGAACAGATGGATGTGAAGACAACATTCCTACATGGGGATCTGGAAGAAGAAATATACATGAAGCAACCAGAAGGATTTGTAGTGAAGGGAAAGAAAGAGTCAGTCTGTAAGCTAAAGAAGTCACTATATGGTCTGAAGCAATCACCTAGGATGTGATACCAAAAGTTTGACACACACATCCTTGGATTGGGATTTGTAAGAAGCAGGGTTAATCACTGTGTATATTCCAAGAAGGTTGGTAATCACTTCATTTATGTAGTGTTGTATGTTGATGACATGTTGTCGGTAGGAAATAACATGGATGTTATCAAGGAGGTGAAATCACAGCTATCCTCCAAATTTGACATGAAGGATCTCGGTGCTGCTAACTTCATTTTAGGAATGGAGATTAAAAGAGATTGTGAAAACATGAAACTCTGGTTGAATCAAAGAAAATATGTTGAGATGATATTGTAGAGGTTTAATATGCATGGAAGTAAACCGGTCAAGGTTGTTATTCCTATACGTGTAAAGTTATCTATAGATCAGTTTCCCAAGACACAAGAAGAAGAAGAGGACATGTCCCATGTTCCATATGCCAGTGCAGTTGACAGTTTGATGTATGCAATGGTTTGTACTAGACCGGACATTGGACATGCAGTGGGAGTTTTGAGCAGGTATATGTCAAAACCAGGGAAGGAGCATTGGACAAAAGTAAAGAGGGTCTTCAGGTATCTTTGTGGCACCACCAATTATGGATTGTGCTACCAAGGAAGACCGGGATTAGATAGAGTGGTGGACATGCATGGCCTTGTTGATGCAGACTGGGCTGGAGATCTAGATTGCAGAAGATCCACAAGTGGATATGTGTTTAACCTATTTGGAGGAGAAATCAGTTGGATGAGCAAAAGACAGGCTGTAGTGGCACTCTCAACTACAGAAGCTTAATACATGGCATCCACTCATGCAAGCAAGGAAGTAGTATGGTTACAAAGATTGTGTTCAGGTATTGGGTTGGTACAACAAGAAGTGAGATTAGATTGTGACAGTCAGAGTGCAATATTCCTGGCAAAGAACATAGCTTATCATTCAGAGAAAAAGCATATTGATGTTCAGTATCACTTTTTGAGAGACGTGGTTGAGGAAAAGAAGGTGTTGCTGGAAAAGGTTGACACTTTGAAGAATGTTGCAGATTCATTGACGAAGTCTGTGAGCACAGAAATGTTCTCCTGGTGTAGAGTAACAATGGGCATTGTTGCCCTGGATTGTTGACTATATAATCCCCTGGACCCCTAGATGAAAAGAAAAAAAAAGGTGGGAGAATGTTGGGTATGTGTTATATTCTTTGCATGTGTGTGTGTGGGCACGTCAGATATGACAACTGCGTCTGACGATCCCTTGCACTAGTTGCTATTTTTAGCAGATTTTGCTATTTTTAGCGGTTTTGTAAATTAATCCTGGATTAAGAGATTAGGGTTTTGGTATCTACAGAATACCTAAAAACATTGTATATATTGTATGGTGAATGGTGAAATTTGATATAATGAATATAAGAAATGTTTTCCTGGTTGAGGGTTTCTGGTATAAAATCTCTATGTTCTCTGTGTATGAGCCATTTATTAATTTATGTCTTTCTTAAGAATCTATATGCATTGCTTTACTTCGCAGGTTTGAAACTTACAATCACAATATACTATAGTCGAGGTATGAATAGGTAGGCCAAGTTATCCTAAAAATTGGTGAATCCAAATTGATTCAATACCTACTTGAATGGTACCACGATATTAGGCTTTCATATTCGACAAAGAGACTACCTTTTATTTATTACATGACCACACCAACAATCTAGTGCTATATTGAAGCACATAGCCATAAGTGGAATTCCTATCATCTTTGTCGCTAGCCCAGTCAAAGTCAGTGAAGCCAACCAATGAATTTGAACTTCGACAATACTCGATACCAAAATGAGTGGTACCCTTGAGATAGCATAAAATTTTGTTGATTTATTTCTAGTGGATTTCTTTAGGGTATTGCATAAACGGAGAAACCACACTAACAACAAAGGAAATGTTAAGTCGACTATGAGTACGATAAATAATTTTGTCAACCAATTTCCAATAAAGAGTAGTTTTGACTATGGGTGTTGGACAGGTTTTGGTAATATTTACTCCAGAATGAAAATGAGTAGCAAAATCCTTGCAATCAACCATCTTAAAACATGTCAACAGATCAATCGCATATTTATTCTAAGAAATGAAAAAGCCACCACATATTGGTAATACTTGAAGACCCAAAAAGTAATGTAGAGTACTAAGATCTGTCATGTCAAAGGACTTAGCAATTTGTTTCTTCACTCTAAGGATGGCATCATTATTATTTTTACTAATGAGTAATTAATATACATACACAACAACAATAAATCTATCCCCATTGGTATGGAGTACATACAAGATGTGATTAGATTCACAAAGTTTGAAAGAAAGTCAAAGAAAGAAATTGTTGGTCTTATCATACCAAGCTGTGGGAGCATGCTTCAAACCATAAAGTGACTTCTTGAGTCGAAAAACCAAATTTGAATCTCTCACAAAATTAGGTGGTTGTTCCATGAAAATTTGTTCAAATACATCTCCATGGAAAAATGTGTTCTTCACATCCATTTGATGGATTTTCCATCTAGAATGAGAAATAAGAGAAATAATCAGTCGAACATAGTTCATCTTTACAATAGGAGAAAAGGTTTCAGTGTATTTGATTTCTTATTATTGAAAAAATCCATTCACAACTAAGAGATATTTATGTTTCTCAACAACACCTTTAGAGGTAATCTGTAAATTTGGTCTGGTAGACCTCTCGACACTTCACAATATTCTTTCCTTATGGTGGGGGAACTAAGTCCCAAGTGTGATTCTTCGATAAAGAATAATTTTTTGTCTACATGGCCTACTCCCATTCATGTTGTCCTTCAACATCTGAGTAGGAAATAAGGTCAGAAGTTTCAAGTACATGAATCATCAAGGAAATGTTGGCATGTTTCTTTTGACTTTGAATTTGTTGTCTAGAGGAGACATCTCTAACAACATCAATTATAATATAATCCCATCTGGTTAGACATGAAATAGGTGAACTAGGGTTTACTTTAGCAGGTGAATTAGAAGTGAGAGGGTCTTCATTTGGAGAACCATTCGAAACAAAGGACGATGGACTAGTCGACTCGAAGATCAACGATGCATTCAAAATAGGAAGAATATTTGAATGTATGGTAGAAGGACTAAAGTATGTAATATGAGAGCCTATGTTAGAGACAACATCAAAGGGATCATCCTGTAGAAATCCAGAGGAGGAATTCAACAACTTACTTCCATAATACTTCTCATCAAATTGTACATTTCGTTTGATATTGATTTTCCATTTGAACGGATCAAATAATTAATGGGTTTTCGACTCTTCATAGTATCCCATCATGATGCAAGAATTAATTTTTTCATCCAACGTTTTTCTGCAATCATCAGGAATGTGAGCCTAGGAAACACATCCAAACACATGGAGGTGGTAGACTAAAGGATTCTTCCCATACCATTGTTCAATTGGAGTCATGGAAGGAATAGCTCGAGTAGAGATGTGATTGAGGAGATAATTTCCACAGTATAAGGCTTAAGCCCAGAAGTGAGGAGGCAGATATTTAGCCTAAAAAAGACATCTAGCCATTTTAACTAACATTTGATTCTTGCATTCCGCAACACCATTTTGTTGAGGTAAGTGAGGAATCGACCACTGCTAGTCAATACTATATCGAAGGAGGTATTCTTCAAAAGGTCGATTGAAATACTCACCACCATTTTCTGATCTTAGATATTTCATGGGTCGACCACATTTCTTTTCAACAAAGGCCCGAAAATCCTTAAAATTTTCAAAGACACTGTTGTTATTCTTAAGAAAGTAAACCCATGTAAAGAAGAATAAATCATCAATGTAAGTCAAAATGTACCTTTTGTCTTCCATTGAATGTATATTGATGCAACATACATAACTTTCAACCAGTCCTAGTAGTTTTTGTGCTCTCCACGCTTTACCAGAGTCAAATGGTGTCAGATGATGCCTCCCAAGCACACAGCCCTTACAAAATCCTTCACGTAGAAGCACCTTTGATAGACCAACAACCATGTTATGAGTTGCTATCTCCTGCAAACTTTGGAAATTTAGATGTCCAATTCACTTATTCCATATTCGACTTCACTCGTCGGTGTGAGCAATTAGTGTAGTCAGTTCAGTGTCAATTCAATTCATGTCACAAAATTTTTACAAACTTTCCATTGGGTTGAGAATCCTATCGGTGACAATTGAATTTCCTTTATTCAATAATGAACATAAAACCGATCTGGCCAATATTCTACAATATTTCCTTTATGTTTCAACTAAGCAACAAAAAAAAAATAGCACTGAGGTTTAACACATGATAGACTTTGACAATATTCCCATGTCGACAAGCAACATCACCCTAACCAACAACATCCAGAGAAAAATCATCAACAACATAGATTTTCCTTTCCTTAGCTTTATCCAACCATGTGATAAAGGAGGAATCCTTATCCATGTGATGAGTGCACCCATAGTCAAATACCCATTCGTTCTGTGTAGAATAATATAACAAGGCTTGAGAAGTATCAAATTGGAAGGTGAAATCATCAGCGGACCAACATACAACACACATGTGTCCTCTAAATCGTCTTGATTCTTATAGCAACATTTCTCCACATGTCTAGTCTTTCCACAATATTGATATGTTTTATTCTTTCAACTTCGGTCGGGTGCACATTTCTGTCTCTATGGTTTTTTAAAATTTTTCAAAGACACTGTTGTTATTCTTAAGAAAGTAAACCCATGTAAAGAAGAATAAATCATCAATGTAAGTCAAAATGTACCTTTTGTCTTCCATTGAATGTATATTGATGCAACATACATAACTTTCAACCGGTCCTAGTAGTTTTTGTGCTCTCCACGCTTTACCAGAGTCAAATGGTGTCAGATGATGCCTCCCAAGCACACAGCCCTTACAAAATCCTTCACATAGAAACACCTTTGATAGACCAACAACCATGTTATGAGTTGCTATCTCCTGTAAACTTTGGAAATTTAGATGTCCAATTCACTTATTCCATATTCGACTTCACTTGTCGGTGTGAGAAATTAGTGTACTCAGTTCAGTGTCAAGTCAATTCATGTCACAAAATTTTTACAAACTTTCCATTGGGTTGAGAATCCTATCGGTGACAATTGAATTTCCTTTATTCAATAATGAACATAAAACCGATCTGGCCAATATTCTACAATATTTCCTTTATGTTTCAACTAAGAAACAAAAAAAAAATAGCACTGAGGTTTAACACATGATAGACTTCGACAATATTTCCATGTCAACAAGAAACATCACCCTGACCAACAACATCAAGAGAAAAATCATCAACAACATAGATTTTCCTTTCCTTAGCTTTATCAAACCATGTGAAAAAGGAGGAATCCTTATCCATGTGATGAGTGCACCCAAAGTCAAATACTCATTCGTTATGTGCAGAATAAGATAGAAAGGCTTGAGAAGTCTCAAATTGGAAGGTGAAATCATCAGCAAACCGACATACAATGCATGTGTCTCCTCTAAATCATCTTGATTCTTATAGAATGAGGATCGAGAGAGATCAACTCTTTCTCCAACTGCATGATGTGTCTCTCGTCGACTCAGTTGAAAATTGAATTAATCTTGTTATATACTTGATGAGGGTAGTCAATTCCATTGAGGTGAAATTGGATTTCCCATGAAATGTAGGTTGTGATGACCCCTATAGCCTCATCCATCTTTCCATCAACAATTTTTTTTTCCTAGTCATCTACTGGATCTAGAATTGAAACCTCTGTATACTACCATAGTCCTTTACTCTTCATTAGGGTTTCCATATTTTGTGCCCATACCACATAATTTTATTTTTTCAAAACAAAAGGGTCAATCTTCAAAGCCATCTTCGATATCTGGACATAAACTGATCTATTTTAATAAGTTCCAATAATAAAACCACTGCCATAGATTCAATCACATAATAGATCTGACTCATCAAGGTTTCCAGACAATAGGTGGAGGTTTTAAAGAATTGGATATGGTACCATGTTTGGGAATGGGGTGGAACATGAACAAAAATAAAAAAATGCAGTACTATAGTTAATTGAAGGGGGAAAATTTTTCAAAAATAAAGAGTGGTGTCTAAAGACATTGTTAAGACAATTAAGAAAAACAAAATTTGATTAGAACATCACAGTTCCTGTCATACATCTTGATTCACATGATTTATTTCACAATCTCCATGAATAAGATGACCCAAAGGGGTCTTCTTTTTATAGCCTCAATATCTAACCCACTTCCATAGAATCTGTAGTGTACCTTTTTCACTACCGAGGCTTTCAAACCTCTCTGTAACCAATCTGTACACGGAATTTTACATAACTCATACTGGAATTATATAACTGCATGCATTCAAGCAAAATAATACATTTAACTCAGAGTAAAACATATGAATTACTGCTATATTCAACAAGCATTTAGCCTTATCATATTAATTCATATACACAACAGAAAACATGATACATAAACAACTCAGTCATGCAAAACATGATCAAAGCATAATTC
>ML818556.1:2886-14607 GCA_009831015.1 Picea engelmannii | reverse complement strand
AGAGAGAGAGAGAGAGAGAGAGAGAGAGAGAGAGAGAGAGAGAGAGAGAGAGGTTTTGAAACTAGGTTTTTTCTCAATAAGAGACAATGCACTTTTCAAAATCAATGGTTATTTTTTAGAAGAGCTTACTACACTCAATTATGCTATCAGGTTTGATTTGTATGCCCCCAAAACTAGCTTTCCATGAGTCCCTAAATGGATTTAAAAAGTGAGTTTTGTCTTTCCATAAAATGATAACCATAACTCAACTCTATGAACCATTGATTTTTTTAGACACATGACATTGTATCAAACTAGAGATACCCATATCTGATGATTCCATGGCTTGGATCTTGTTTTATTCACTGATTTCCAAAACTAGGGTTTTTCTCAATAAGAGATAATGCAAACTTTTAATTAAAGGGGCAAAATTGGAAAAACCTGATTTTGAGGCATGTGGATAGTGTGCTAATGTCAAGATTTCCCAAACATGCTTGTAGGACCTTACAACACTCAATTTTTCAGCTTTTTATGGTTTTATGCCCAGGGACCAATTCACCATGTGTCCTTGAGAGACTTGACCTTAATGCAATTAACGACACAAAATGAAAACCATGCATAAAAAATATGTGTTGTTAGTTGGAACATGTATATTCCTGTGGGGCCATCCTCCCTATGTAGTCAATGAGTTAAAACACATGTTCTCTTGATTTTTGACCCTTGGAACCAAAGGTCAACCTTGGGTAATGTTCCACTTGAAGTAGGATTATTTAGAAGTAGTCTAATATTTAAGAAACCCGCTAACATTGTAAAAATATAGAACACAAAAATGTTTACAAAATCTTAGTTTGATGATGCTTGAACTTGGCAGTTGAACTAACACAAAAGTTAGGTGAAAAGAAGATGTGCGCATTGTGAGTGAATAAAACTATTTTTTAATTCAACAAAACTTGTGTGCATTTTATTTATATAAAGTTAATTTTAGTTCAAGATAAGGTACACACATTCCTTATATCTTAAAATATAAGGGGATTTTTCTCACAATTGTACTTCAATCACTTATTTTTCCTCATTATTCAGTTAATAATGCAATCATGCTTTAGATATCATATTTGTCTGTGCCTATGGATTTCAGATTCATAGGAAAATTTTGCATTATATTTGAGAAATTATTGGTAAATTCGCTTTGATTGGAATATTTGGCAAGCAAAGAGTTCCTAATAAGAGGCATTTTTGTCATTTTTTATTTATTTCATGCAATTTTTTAATGTTAGATGTCTTTTATATCTACTTACATTTTTAGAAAAATATTCCATTTCAATGGTTTTGAAATGGTTGCAAAAACCTAAACTCCATGTTTCAAGTTTGGGAAATCCAAAAATAAATCCCAATACAAACTCATAAATTCATATTATAAAATCCAAGGGAAACACCTCGCCACCTCTGGACCGTAATTCCAAAATCCTAATAGAGGTGGCAAACCTTAGACAGTCGAGAGATATTTTTAGGGTTGGAGTCTCACTCCAGTGCTCACATACCCAAACCATGGATGCAACTATTGGTACAATTACCCAAGAAAATGTGGTACTGTACAATGTAACCTCTCATAAAAAGTGAAAACATCATGAATATTTAAATGGTTTGGATCAAGAAACAATGAAAAAACTTAAGACTAGTAAAGATGATATATTTTTTCTTTTCATAAATGCTAATATAGGTGAAATCGTAGAAACTAGAAAAGTTCATATTTTTATTGAGTGTGTACTTATCATTCATTTTTTTTAAAATGGATGGGTAAGTGCTACATGGTTTTCTAGGAACCACCACATAACAACATGAAAATTCCACTATACCTTTTGAGGAAAATGTATGGTTTTGTAGGAACCACCACATAACAACATGAAAATGCCACTATACCTTTTGAGGAAAATGTATGCATATTTTGTTTTTGGAAAACAATTTAATTATTTTCATCATTTTTCATACCACGAGGTCATCTTGGGGATGCCACAAAATTGGTCCAATGCAAGGCACCCATATGTGAATCACGTAATCCCTTCACCCAATAAGAATTTACATGGGTATGATTCCTACATGTAGTTCAATTGCTTCCACAAACACAAAAATAATTGCATTATGACATAGATGATGGTTTGTTATACAAACACAAAAATATAATTTCATTATGACATAGATGATGGTTTGTTATGGAACATTTGTTAATGGTATTGACATGTTAAGAACATCACCTACTAGTATTTCACAATGGGCAAAAAAACCATGTAATAGGAGGGACATATTATCATATAGAAATAGATACACTTGGTATTCACCTCCATGCATAGATTTGCAGCAATTCTTCATTAGAATTTTTTAGAATGGATTTTGGAGTGAAGTGAGTACATTGATATGTTTATTTTTTATTGTATTTATAATTAGAATTAATTTTGTTCACATTGATTTTTTTCATAAAGTGTATATCCATTCCTAATATTTTTTTTTAACATGTAGTTGTTAGCTTAGTTTCTTCTAGCCCAAGAAATCCATGTGCCTAGTTCCCCATCTACTACCACCACAGAGGTAATCATTGAGTTGAATTATTGATTTAAATATGTTTATTCTCAATAATTATGATAGAAAATTTGTTTTGTTTATGTGCAAGTGATTCACCCCATTATAGATACGGTGGCCACTATTATGAAGCATTACAAACATAAGGGTGGTCACATAAAGTACATAAAAAAAAATACTTATTAATGAATAACATATTCATATTTTTTATATTTAAAATATCCATTATTTAGAACACTCAAGTGAAGAGACAAATGTGCCATCTCCATCAACCATCTTAGTAAACTAGATTGTCATGTTCATAGTGAAATGAGTGTGCTATATCTGATAAACATGGTTTGTTAAGACCTAGATAAAACCCCATTTTATGTGTAAAAACCCTTATTAAGCCCTAGATACTAAATTACTACATTTATAGTATTATAATTGTATGTTGGCTAGAACCCTTCATGGTACTATTTCATTATAATTGTACCATTTATCTCCTATATATACATCAAAAAGACTGAATATTAGGATGATTTTATCTCATCTCATATTGTATTCTGAATTGAATATACTATAAAAGGAGGTTTACCCCTCAAAGTGGACTATATTCATTGAATTTTTGTCATTTTAAGGCGTCGTATCATAACATTTGGTATCAGAGCATCAATCCTAGGTTTTTTCTTCTCCAAGAAATTCATCTTATAATTTTCACTATAAAGGTTTTTCTGGGACAATTCATACAACAAAACTTGGGGGTTATTTATAATACATAAAGAGGTATCTCAGGTGAAAATTCCATCTTCTAGTTCATTATACTTTCAGAGACATACCCTATGGAAGATAGGGTTTTTGACTAGTCCTATAGCTACTCTCAAACATGTGTTCTGGGTAAAACAATCATATCTTCTTCACAGAGGATCCAAATTAAATGAGACATATCTTCTTCAAAGAGGATCCAAATTAAATGAGACAAGTTCCATTTGAAACACAATAGTCCATATTTGCTTTGGTACAATTTTTAGAATCTAGTATTACATATTGGATATGTGGCATTGTATAGAAGTTCTCTCTCCAACAAAGGCCAAAATTCAGCAAGGTTTGGGAAAGTTACCATAACTTTCATTTGGCACATCCAATTTTGGTCATACATGTGGTAGTAGAAAAGAAATATTAGAGTACTCTAGTGAGAAATTTTATAAATACATCAGAAGAAAGGTTGACCAAAAGGAAAGACCCCAAATCCGGGTCTCAAATGTACATACCTTACAATTGGCATAACTTTTGATTGGAAGATCCGTTTTTGGTAATCCAAAATATGTGACTAAGATAAAATAGAAGAATATTATTGTTTTTGTCGCATTTGTATCC
Source organism: Picea engelmannii (assembly GCA_009831015.1). NCBI lineage: Eukaryota > Viridiplantae > Streptophyta > Pinopsida > Pinales > Pinaceae > Picea > Picea engelmannii. Next base: position 10,701 of record ML818556.1, on the reverse strand, counting down.
AAAAAAAGTTTTGAAACCAATTAAACCTCTATAAACCTCACACTTTACATCGAAAGTAAAAGAATATTTCAAAAACATGTTATCCCAAATAAAGAACCAAGTTGATGAAATGGATGCTAGTATGTTGAAATGAGTGGATTTATCATATTCTCAAGAATCTATAAAAAAGGAAATGTGAAATAATATGGAAGAGACGATGAATTAAAATATGGAACATATTTAAAATAAGATGGATCAAAATGCAAATAAAGATGGATGAAATGGAAAATAAGATGGATGGAAATAAAGTAGAAATATTAAAATCCATGAAGGAATTGCAAAATTTCTTGTCTTCCATGATCTTCCAAGATCTAGATGAGAGAATCCCTAAAGAAGATATCAAAATGCAATAAACTCGTGAAAATAAGGGTAGTATTCAGGTTGAACAACCTGCTAATAATAAGCAATTTTCTAGTGGATTTAAATATAATACTGGAGTTAATTATGGAGGGGTCGCTAAACTCAACCTTCCCAATATTGAACTAAATAATTTTTATGGAACATAGGTCTTTACCTAGGTGAACCAAATAGAGAAATATTTTGAATTGCATAATATTATGGATGATAAGAAAATGATTCACATATCAACCTTGATCTTTGAGATAAAACCATATCAGTGGTATCAATGGGTAGTTAAAAGGAAGCCCCCTCTTTATCATTATACTTGGGGTTTATTTATGAGAGACTTACAAGAACAATATGGGAAAGTGTGTGAATGAGACTACTTCAGTCAATTGGAAAGAATCAAGCACTTAGGTGATATTGAAGATTATAATTCAAAATTTCATGTCTTGGCCACAAGGGTGGATTAAAACAAGACATTAAACATGACTTTTTTTATTAAGACATCCTACAAATATTATGGAATCTATGCAAATCACTCGTCATATTCAAGACAAAAATAATGCTACAGACAAGTATACCATTGGATCATACACATGAAGTAAGGATCGTTTTGGGGTTCATAATACAAGCATACCTCAACCAACAAGGTTGACACCTCAACAAATGGATGAACGAAGAGAAAAAGGACTATGTTTCAATTGTGAAAACAAGTACAGTAAGGGGCATACATGCGATGAGAAGAAATTATTCTAGATATATTGTGAAGAGGAAGAAGATTAGGACTTGGAACCACCATAAGATCCATATCTATAAGAAACTACTCCAACAATATATTGTCATGAATTAGACAACATAAATACTCCATAAACCCTCAAGATACAAGGATACATCAGGAAGAAAAATGTAACAATATTGATTGATTCTAGTAGTACCCATAATTTAATCAATTACAAATTAGTAAAAGATCTCAAATTCTTTGTACACCATGCACCAGAGTTTCAAGTAATGATTTCATATGGAGGTATCATAAATTCTTCATGGAAATTGCATAGTATTAAGCTCAACATTGGGGAGTATTTTCTGGATAGCCTCATCATTTCCATCCAAATGCGGGGTGATGATGTTGTATTAGGGGTTCAATGGTTACAATCATTGGGAATAGTGGCCCTTAATTTTGAATATTTTTTCATGAGATTTTCCTCAGATGGAAAGGAAATTGAACTTAGAGGTATCCAAGGGAAACCCTATAAAGTTATAATCTCTAATATCAAGAAAAAATTACTCAAAATAGGACAGCGAGGTGTAGTTCCACAATTTTTCTCACTTAATGTCCAAACATCAATATCCTCTACTCCATTAGACCTCCACATAGTTATCAACAATCATTCCAAGGAAATTCTTGAAATGCCTAAGGTTCTTTCACCTACTCGATATCATGACCATGTTATGCATTTGCAACTAGGAAGTGTACCATCTAACATTAGGCATTACATGTATCCATATACATAGAAGAGTGATAATGAATGCAGGATCAAGGAAATCTTAGAGGTCCTCATCAATCAACCTAGCCAAAGTTATTTTTCTTCAGCAATGACGATGGTTGCAAAAAAGGATGGTCCATGGCGTATGTGTCTATATTATAGACAACTCAACAAAATGACCATCAAAGATAAGTTTCCTATTCCTTTCATTGATGAATTATTAGATGATTTTCATGGAGAAAAATTCTTCACTAAACTGGATTTTCATTTGGAATATCATCAAATTAGAATGAGGTAGGAAGACATTCCTAATGTATCTTTTAGAACACATTAATTTCATTATGAGTTTTTGGTTATTCCATTTGGAATTACAAATGCATCTTCAACATTTCAAAGTTGGATGAATTCTATTTTCAAGCCCTTCCTTAGAAAATTTGTGTTAGTATTTTTTGATGACATACTAATCTACAATAAATCTTGGGAAGAGAATCTAGAACATGTTGACAGAGTATTACAACTATTGGAAGAGATACAAATATACACAAAGCCTTCCAATCATGCCTTTGGGGTTCAAGAAGTGGAATATTTGGGTCATATTGTATCTCATGAAGGTGTAAAAGTGGACCCTAACAAAATTAAATCTATGATGGAGTGGTTGATTCCCAAAACCTTGAAGAAAACTAGAGGATTCTTAGGGTTAACAAACTATTATCGCAAGTTTGTCAAGAATTGTGGTCAAATATCAACACCTCTAACATCATTATTAAAGAAGGAAGCATTTTCTTAGACCCAAGAAGCAACCAAATATTTTGAAAAACTTAAGGCTATGTGTACTACTCTCGTCCTGGCCACACCATACTTTACAATTTTTTTTTATTATGGAGTGTGATGCCTCAGGCCATGGAATTGGTGAAATTTTAATGCAATAAGGAAGTTCCATTTCCTTTCAAAGTAGCCAACTTAAAGGAAAAAACTTAGTCAAACTCGTTTATAAAAAAGAAATGTTGGCCATACTACATACATTTCAGAAATGGTGCCCTTACCTAATAGGAGGAAATGTTAAAGTAAAACTGATTATGATAGTTTAAAGTACTTCTTGGAGCAACAATTATCTTCATAAGAGAAAAAAATAGGTTACAAACATGTCAGGTTATGAATTTGAAATTATCTACAAAAAAGGAAAACATAATGCTGTAGCGGAAGCCCTTTCAAAGAAAGAAGAATAAACAAAAGGTTCACTATGTGTTATTTCTATTCCACAATCTGATTGGGTGGAAGAGACACAGATATAATTGAAGGAATATCAAGAGGTATGAAGCATCATTCAACAACTACATGAGGACCCCAATTCATTAGGCATTTTTTTTTTATGGAAGAATGATTTGCTATGGTATCATGATTGCCTATATTTATGTAAGAATTCCCAACTCAAACAGAAGTTCCTTCTAGAATCACACACTTATCCTATAGGAGGACATTCAATATTCTTGAAAACATACCACATGATCAAGAAGGATTTTTTCTAGGAAAGCCTTAAAACTAATGTTCAAAAGTTTGTTTATGAATGTTTAGTCTGCTAACATAGTAAGGTTGAAACAATTAATATGCCAGGTCTACTACAACAATTAGTTATACCAAGTCAACGTTGGGAATAAGTTTCAATGGATTTTATTCTTGTTTTACCCAAATATGAAGGAAATACTATCATCATGCTAGTAATGGATTGACTGACAAAGTATGCCATATTTTGATCTCTTTCTCATCCTTTTAATGCAAGTACAATAGTTGCAACATTCAAGGAAACAATTCAAAATCTACATGGAGTCCCCAAGATTAATTTAAGATTATTTTAAGTGATAGATATCCATTTTTCACTAGAAAATTTTGGATTGGATTATTTTCTTGTTTGGGTACTCAATTGGCTCACAATTCATCTTAAAAACCTCAATATGATGGGGAAACTGAGATTGTGAATAAATTTCTAGAAAGATGTATTTGTTGTTTTGCATATGATAAATAGATACAATGGGTGAAGTTGTTTCCTTTGGCGGAATGGTGGTACAATACATCCTTCCATACTTCATAAAAAATGTCCCAATTTTTGGCACTTTATGGATATCATCCTTCATCCATTACATCACCCTTGAAAGGGAATACAAAGGTTCAAGTAGTGGAAGAACACATAGGGAACCAACAAGAGGTTCTCAAACTATTGAAGGACAACCTGGTTAGGGAACAGAATAGGATGAAACAACAAGCAAATCAACATCGTAGTGAAAGAGAATTTGAAGTGGGGGATAGGGTATTTCTGAGGCTACAACCATGTAAATGAATGTCCCTCAAGAAAAAAAATAAGGACACTAAATTAGCACCCAAATATTATGGTTGCTATAAGGTGTTGCAAATGATTGGAAGTATGTCCTACAAATTGGAGTTTCGTCCATCTTCACGTGTCCATCCAGTCTTCGATGTTTCATTCTTAAAAAAGGTAATTGACAAAAAGATCCCATTTCAAACTATTTTACAAGAGATTAATGAAGAAGGTAAAATCATCTAGAACCAGAAACAATTCTTGAAATAAGGATTAAGAAACTGATAAATAGAGCAATCATGGAGTACCTCATCAAATGGAATAACCTACCAATGGAAGAGGAAATGTGGGAATATGTGTTCTTAGTGTAGAAACACCCACAGTTAGTCAAGTGTTGAGGAAAACACTTGTTTGAATGGGAGGGGCATGTTAAGACCTGGACAAAGACCGATCTTATGTGTAAAACCCCTTATTAAACACTCTATATTTAATTATTACATTTATAGTATTAAAATTGTATGTTGGCTATAGCCCTTCATGGTACCCTTTCATTATAATTTTACCCTTTATCTCCTTTATATATACCAAGAAGACCTAGTCTTAGGATGGTCTTATATCATCTAATATTGTATTTTTAATTGGATATACTGTAAAAGGAGGCTTCCCCCTCAAAGCAGACTGTATTAATTGAATTTTTATCATTTTTTAAGACGTTGGATCATAACATGGTTGATGTATCCATCCTTATTTCATAGTTGATGGAGAAAACTCACACTAGGTAACTGTTGAGTATTGTATATAAAGGTTTGAGTTGAATTATAAAGTAATGTTTATATTAACATATAACATGCTTCCAAATATTTAGTTTCAAGTTTGACCATATGCCCTTCACACCATTGGAATTCCTATTCTTACTAGCATTACCCAAATATAGGTAGAGTACATTCTTATTCCTATTATGTTCTTAAATCATTTGTTTAAATTTTGTAGAATACAATTTATCCAGATTATTTTCGGAATGAATTGAAAGAAGAGATATTACAATGAAACACTCATGAAAATTTCTATAAATAGATAAATACAACAATACTTCATTTCTATTAATGAAATAATTGTAAAGAGAATATAAAAATACAGAGTGCAAGAATCGCTAGAATGGTGGCAACTTTATATCTGAGAAGAGATGTGAAGGCAACGCTAATTCACAAGAAGATGATTACAATGAGGATTTGAAGGCCTTTTATCTTAAATAGGAATGCCAAAACCCTAGACATACAAAAACCTAACCCTAGGAGATGAAACACCAAAAGTCATGTGGGCCCCGTTTGGGTAAGTTAGTACATTAACTTCACGGGGTCGTAAATTTTGCATACGATATCTGTTTTAGGCACGTGATAGCTTGTTGGAAAGGTATTTTAGAGAAATACACATTATTACATCAAAATCTGAATCCATCTATAGTTTGACTATGGCATACAAAAATAGCACTGTTTAGGGACCCAAAATGACCCTGGAAGTACAACAAGATGTGCTGATATGAATACATACAAAATAAGCCAGTTGGATTAGGTGGGAGGCCACCAATATCCACCTGGAAGATGTGTAGCTCTTTAGGCAACCCTGAAAGAGTAGAACACACAATTACAAAGAAGTATAGAGGAATGTGTTGAACTAAAAAATGACAAAAGGAGCTAGTTGGAATAGGTGGGTGGCCACCAATATCCACCTGGATCAATCCTCCCCCATTAGGAAGCAATGGTCTCCATTGTGTCGAGTGTCGAAGGAAGAGGGGGAAACATTTTTTGAATCTGAGTCTTGGTGAATTGTGTGCTTTGTTGGAGAAGTTATGTTGCTTGGTATATGGAAGAATGCCACAAACCAGTTGTTGGTAGGGTTGAATATGCTCCATCAACCCATTATCTCTAGGTTTGATGAGGCATTGTGTAGGAACCATTGTAGGTGAATAAACAATATCTTCTTTCTCTTTAACCATCTATTTTTGTTGGATAAAAGGTGTCGAGGTTGAAGTGGTTGTAGTGGTATTTTGTGTATCCTTTGAATATATTGTGTAGAGGATGAATTTTGCAGTATGAGAGATTATCTTGCGACACTGTTTTGGTGGAGCAGTAGTCATAACTACCTCTAGTATCCTATAGAGTTGACCTCCCAGAGTAATAATGACGCTACGAGGTATAGACTCATAGACATCATGATGTCTCCACATATATGGTTGGCCCAAAACAACATCAGAGACATCAAGAGGGGAAACATCACACACTACCACATCCTTGATGAGATGGATTACATAGGACATGCGACACTACTGGTTGACACAGATATCTCATACCTGGTGAAGCCACCCAATGTTGTATGGTTGTGGGTGTGGTATTGTTGAAAACCTTAACTGTTTGATAGCCTTAACTAAGATAAGGTTCTTCTGGTCGTCGTTATAAACAATTAAATGAGACGGGGTCACCTTCACCCACATATGTGAATGGAAGAGGCGCTCCCCCTCTTCAGGATATACTGATTCTTCTGGTTGAATTTTTGTGGTAGCGACAATAGCAGTGGGGTCTGTGTCGATCATATGTCTATTTTCAATATTTTTCGGATCAGATTCTGAATCAGGGTTCGGCTCCGTGTCTTTGACCTTGGCCACCAATCACTGTTTCTAGCTAAATTCATCGTTGTTGTGCTAGGGGATTTTGTGGAAGTCACACCACTTCCCAGTGTCATTCTTTGTCTTTCCTTTACCCTTTTTTTCCTGTGTCTTGGACTGGTTTTCTGGAGGCTGTTGGTTAGGTCCATCCTTACCATGATTTGGTTGTTGTAGATTTGCATACCCGAATTCCTGTTTATTCTGGTGCCTAAATTTCTTCTTGATTTTGACAGCATATCGATAGACAAATCCTAATGATGAGATGTTTAGGAAATCCATTTCAGTTTGGATGTACCTATGCAAATCCCCATGGTATTTCAAAATCAAATGTCACTTGGAGTCTTTGATACCCAGCTTGGTGCGCAAGGTATGGAAAGTATTTGTGAACTCCAACACTATTTTGCTCTTCTCTTATCGTACTGTGGTCCATCTCATGTACTGATCTTCATAGTTATCAAAAGGATAGTACTGTTCTTTGACCACATCCAAAAAAAATCCCAAGTGGGATCGGCCCCGTATATTCCAGATGCCTCTGTGTACATTTTCTCCTAATAAGTTTCCCACCAATGGGGGAGAGCCTTGAGGAGTGCTAAGGTGATCTTTTCCCTATCGGAAAAATTTTAAACTGAGAAGGGTGAAATCATGAAGGTGGGTTACACTTTTGCTTGTTTTATGACAAAAAAAACTGTATTTTCACAAGTTATTCAACTTCCGACATATAAAAGTATTTTTTTTATTTCGAATTTCACTTTACAGTAAAAACAAAACTTGTGAAGAATTGTGTTAGCTTTCTAATGACTATTTTTCAAATTTTTTTTATCACGATTTGATATGTCCATTTGACAATTGTTTAACAGTATGTTTCTTAAACACGAAATGAATGATAATGAGTTACTTATTTCTACAACAATGTTTTTTTTATTAAACTTATGTTTTGAAGAAACAAAATATATTGCAACAATCTACAGAGACTCTATTTT
>ML818555.1:31619-60274 GCA_009831015.1 Picea engelmannii | reverse complement strand
CTTTCCCTTTCTTAAGTCAACTTAAAAATATAACTTTTAACTTCTTGACTTTCCCCCCTTCAGTGTGAGACTATGACCTAGTGGGGGTGCCTAGGCCACTGAGTCTCCTCATCACCTCTCTAAGAGGTGGGGGACATTACATGCAGGTGCAACACATCAAAGAGAAAAGCGTTACTTGGACAGAATTCAAGAATAATTTTGAGAAGAAATACTTGACTAAGAGATACTATGACAAGAAAATGAAAGAATCATTTGAACTCAAGCTTGGGAATATGACCATAGATGATTATGAGAGAAGGCTTTTAGAATTGTTGAAGTATGTCTCTTTCATCAAGTATGAGACAATTAAGATTCAAAGGTATTTGAGTGGTTTTCCATCCTTCATTAGTGACAAAATAAAGTATGACGATCCCAAGACATTGGAGGAGACCATAAGGCGAGCTAAATGCCTATATGATCAGCAGAAAGAAAGGCCAAATTTCCAAAAATCTTGGGAAGACAAAAATAAATTCAAGATGGATCAAAGGAAGAAGGGATTTAAGACACCATTCTTCAGAAATAATCCACAGGGAAAAAAAACTCCTAGATATCCCAGAACGATTGAAACAAGGGGTCAAAGGCCAAGGCATCCACCTATTCAATGTTGGGGTTGTAAAGGGGATCATATGTTTAGATATTGTCCTCACAGAGGTGAAAAAGTGAGAACTATTCAAAATGTACAACAAGTTGAAACAGTGGAGGACATGGGCAGAAATGTGCCAAGGATCTATGCATCCCTAGACAACAAGAAGAAGAGTATTAGTCACATATGATTGAAGTGGAAGGTATGATCAACAACCAAACCATTGCTACTTTAATTGATTCAGGATCTAGTCATAGTTATATAGATCCTAAGATGGTGGAAAATTTGCATTTTCCAAAAAGAAAGCAAGGGAAATCTTTGTTGGTGCAGCTGGCTAAAGGATCCAAAATAAAAGTTAATGAGATGGTTAAGTCATGTCTTATGGACATGAATGGGCTGAACACCAAGGTAAATTTGAACATCATACCTTTAGGTTCCTATGACTGTCTAATTGGGATGGATTGGTTGGACCAACATCATGCTATGTTGGACTGTCATAAAAAGGAATTTAATTGCTTTGATGAGGAAGGGACCCTAAGGAAGGTGTAGGGAAGTCCCAGGGTAGTAACCATCAAAGAGATTTCAGCATTGCAGCTAAAGAAATGTTACAGAAAAGGGTGTCAAATATTTGTAGCCCATAAGGAAGAGACACCTATAGATAAGGTGCCAAATTTGGAAGATCATGCAGTCTTGGAAGAATTTGAAGATTTATTCAAGGAGGTACCAGGGCTACCCCCAAAGAAAGACATTGATTTCTCTATAAATCTAATGCCTGGAGTACCTCCAATTTCAAAGACTCCTTACAGAATGAGTACACTAGAGTTGAATGAGTTGCAAATGCAGCTTGAAGAAATTTTGAAGAAGGGGTATATACGCCCAAGAGTGTCACCTTGGGGTTCCCCAGTCTTTCTTTTGAATATGAAAGATGGAACATTAATATTGTGCATTGATTTAAGACAGTTGAATAAAGTGATTGTTAAGAACAAGTATCCTTTGCCAAGGATTGATGATCTTTTTGACCAATTGAAAGATGCAAAGATATTTTCAAAGATAGATCTTAGATCAGGATACCATCAAGTAAGTATTAAGAGGAAGAAATCAACAAGACCGCCTTCAGGACAACGTATGGTCATTATGAGTTCACAATGGTGCCATTTGGGTTGTCAAATGCACCAATTACTTTCATGTTCTTAATGACAGTATTTTACGAGAATATTTAGACAAGTTTGTGACTCTATTTTTGGATGACATTCTAGTATATTCCAAGTCAGAATAAGAGCATGAGAATCATTTGAAGATGGTTTTGCTAGTTTGAAGGGGGCATTAGTTGTATACAAAATTGAGAAAGTGTTCATTTTATCAAAAAAAAATTCATTATTTGGAACATATCATTTCAAAGGATGGGATAGAAGTGGATCTTGAGAAGATAGAAGCCATTAGATATTGGTCAGTGCCAAAGAATGTGTCAGAGATCATTCATGGGCCTTGCAGGATACTATAGGAGATTGTTTGAAGGATTTTCAAAGATTGCACACCTAATCACTTCCTTACAAAATAAGGGTGTGAAGTTTCAGTGGACATTGGATTGTGAAAAGAGTTTTCAATACTTGAAAAAATTATTAACAAGTGCTCCAATACTAAGGATTGCAGACCCAAATGAAGACTTCATTGTATGCACAAATGCATGTAAAGAAGGACTAGGTGGAGTCCTCAGTCAAAATGGGTTTGTTATATGTTATGAATCAAGGAAGTTGAAGGAGCATGAAAGACACTATGCCACTCATGATTTGGAGTTGGCAGTCATAGTGCATGCCTTGAGGAAATGGAGAGACTACCTCATGGGGAAAATGTTTGAGCTAAGAACAGACCATAATAGTGTAGAATATTTATTTGGTCAGCCAACACTAAATGCTAGGCAAACCAGATGGTTAGAATTTCTAAGTGAATATGACTTTGATATAAAGCATATCAAGGGGGAAGAGAACAAAGTGGTTGATGCACTCAGCAAAAGAGTGAATGAATTGCATGATACAACCATTAGCATGTACCAATCATATTTGGAATACAAAACTACAGAGGCTGCCGAATCAGATTTGTATTACAAGGAATTAGTGGCAAAATTACAGCAAGGTAATTTGCAATAGAAAATTAAAGATTACAAGTTAGATAATGATGAAATTCTCAGGTACAAGGGCAGAATTTATGTACCAAATTATAAGGAATTGAAAAATATTATATTGAGATAAATTCATAATGTGCCTTATGTTGGACACCCAAGATATCAAAAAACTATTGCATCTGTCAAGAGCCAATATTATTGGCCAGGCTTGAAGAAAGAGGTTGTTGATTTTATTGCCAGATGTTTGGAATGTCAAAAAGTAAAGGCTGAGCATAGACACCTAGTTGGTTTTCTACATCCATTACCCATTCCTAAGTGGAAATGGGAAGTTGTAGCAATAGATTTCATCACTAAACTTCCCAGAACAAATAAGCAACATGATTCTATCATGGTAGTGGTGGACAATCTTACTAAAGCTGCCCATTTTGTTCCAGTTAAGCTCACTTACAAGGAAATGAACATTTATGATGTTTATATGAGAGAAATTGATAGATTACATGGCATACCCAAGACAATTGTGTTTGACAGATATCCAAAATTTATCTCAAAATTTTGGAAGGGATTATTTAATGGATTTGGAACAAATTTGAATTTTAGTACATCTTATCATCCAGAATCAGATGGTCAAACAGAGAGGGTGAATCAATTGATTGAAGATATGTTAAGGATGTATGTGATGATAAACCATCAAACTGGGAAGACTACCTGCACTTGGTAGAGTTTGCTTAGAAAAATGGGTACCAAACATCTCTAAAGATGAGGCCATTTGAGACACTTTATGGCATAAAGTGCAACACACTAGTAAGATGTGATAACCTAACTAACAGAGTAGTGGTTGGGCCAGATTTTCTCAGGGAAATGGAGGAGAAAATGATAAAAATAAAACAAAATTTAAAGGCTGCCCATGACAGGTGGAAAAGTTATGCTAATAAGGGCAGAACTCACAGGGAATTTAAAGTGGGTGACCATGTATTTAGACAAGTTTTTCACTCTATTTTTGGATGACATTCTGGTATATTCCAAGTCAAAATAAGAGCATGAGAATCATTTGAGGATGGTTTTGCAAGTATTAAGGGGGCATCAATTGTATGCAAAATTGAGAAAGTGTTCATTTTATCAAAAGAAAATTCATTATTTGGTACATATTATTTCAAAGGATGGGATAGTAGTGGATCCTGAGAAGATAGAATCCATTAGAGATTGGTCAGTGCCAAAGAATGTGTCAAAGGTGATATCATTCATGGGCCTTGCAAGATACTATAGGATATTTATTGAAATATTTTCAAATATTGCACACCCAATCACATTCTTACAAAATAAGGGTGCGAAGTTTCAGTGGACATTGGATTGTGAAAAGAGTTTTCAACACTTGAAAAAATTGTTAACAAGTGCTCCAATACTAAGGATTGTAGACCCAAATGAAGACTTCATTGTATGCACAAATGCATGTAAAGAAGGACTAGGTGGAGTCCTCAGTTAAAATGGGTTTGTTATATGTTATGAATCAAGGAAGTTGAAGGAGCATGAAAGACACTATGCCACTCATGATTTGGAGTTGGCAGCCATAGTGCATGCCTTGAGGAAATGGAGAGACTACCTCATGGGGAAAAGGTTTGAGCTAAGAACAGACCATAATGGTCTGGAATATTTATTTGATCAGCCAACACTAAATTCTAGGCAAACCAGATGGTTAGAATTTCTAAGTGAATATGACTTTGATATAAAGCATATCAAGGGGGGAGAGAACAAAGTGGTTGATGCACTCAGAAAAAGAGTGAATGAATTGCATGCTACAACCATTAGCATGTACCAATCAGATTTGGAAGACAAAATTATAGAGGCTTCCAAATCATATTTGCATTACAAGGAATTAGTGGCAAAATTACAGCAAGGTAATTTGCAATAGAAAATTGAAGATTACAAGTTAGATAATGATGAAATTCTCAGGTACAGGGGCAGAATTTATGTACCAAATTCTAAAGAATTGAAAAAAAATATCTTGAGATAAATTCATAATGTGCCGTATGTTGGACACCCAGGATATCAGAAAACTATTGCAGCTGTCAAGAGTCAATATTATTGGTCAGGCATGAAGAAATAGGTTGTTGATTTTATTGCCAGATGTTTGGAATGTCAAAAAGTAAAGGTTGAGGATAGAGAACCAGCTGGTTTTCTACATCCATTACCCATTCCTAGGTGGAAATGGGAAGTTGTAATAATGGATTTCAACACTAAACTTCCCAGAACAAACAAGCAACATGATTCTATCATGGTAGTGGTGGATAAGCTTACTAAAGATGCCCATTTTGTTCCAGTTAAGCTCACTTACAAGGCAACGAAAATTTATGATGTTTATATGAGAGAAATTTCTAGATTACATGGCATGCCCAAGACAATTGTGTCTGACAGATATCCAAAATTTACCTCAAAATTTTGGAAGGGATTATTTAATGGATTTGGAACAAATTTGAATTTTAGTACATATTGTCATCCAGACTCAGATGGTCAAATAGAGAAGGTGAATCAAGTGATTGAAGATATGTTAAGGATGTATGTGATGATAAACCATTGAAATGGGAAGACTACCTACACTTGGTAGAGTTTTCTTAGAAAAATGGGTACCAAGCATCTCTAAAGATGAGCCCATTTGAGGCACTCTATGGCAGAAAGTGAAACACACTAGTAAGCTGGGATAACCTAGCTGACAAAGAAGTGGTTGGGCCAGATTTTCTCAGGGAAATGGAGGAGTAAATGATAAAAATAAAACAAAATTTAAAGTTTTCCCAAGACAAGCGAAAAAGTTATGTTGATAAGGGCAGAACTCACAGGGAATTTAAAGTGGGTGACCATGTATTCTTGAAAGTGAAGGACAACAGAAGTTCCCTAAAGTTGGGAAATTGTTCAAAGTTGGCAGCTCACTATTGTGTTTCATTTGAAATCCTAGAGAGGATTGGTCCAGTTGCTTATATGATTGCATTACCTATATCTATGTTTGTTCATAATGTATTCCATGTATCTTTGTTCAAGAAATATATACATGATGCTAATCATGTTATTCATTGAAATATGATTCAGGTGGAACAAGAAGGTGTTTTCCAAGTGCATCTGATAGGCATTATGGACAGAAAAATCAAACATCTCCGGAATTGAGCCATAGGGCTTGTAAAAGTCCAATGGACCTGGTACTATCCTGAGGACGCTACTTGGGAACATGAGGATGCAATGCAGGTAGACCACCTGCATCTTTTTTAGGATTTTTGAAATTTTTTGGTACATAAGTACATGATGCACTGAGGACAGTGCATAAATAAGGGGAGGATATTGTAATATCCCTGAGTCCAAACCCAATTGTAAATGTAAATGCAAATGTACTTAATTTGGTGAGTCGTCTGACACCATTTTGTATGCACCTTTCATGGCATAGTGTGTGCATGTACTACATAGTAAAATGAGGAAGTGTGCACATTCCAGGATGTTACATGCAACATCTTAAGTGCGTGCGATTGTGAGGCCAACAAGCCTTTATGTATATGGTATGTTTTATAGGCTGGTGATCCAGTTATTATAAGCTAGGATGCTTATGTTTGGATTAAGCCAGAGAGCCTAGATGTTAAAGGCCAGTGCGCCTATTTTTCTATATGTCTCATAATTAATATAAAATACATCATTGTGTGCAGACCGACAACGATAAAAGAGATGGGGGACTAAAATCCACTAGTTAGGGAAATGGAGGGGCTATGTTAAGGAAAGGGGCTAAGTTAGGGGACTTAAGCCAAAAAGAAATATTATATTGATATTTCTTAAATATAAAGTATGGGTAATTATTTTATCCTAAGTTCTAAATTTGGGTACAAGTGGGCCAAAGTAGCTCCCAAAATGACAAGTGTCAAGTTGGGGACATGTATACATATTGTTGGGACTTAGTTAATTTCCTATCATCTTTTCCATCATTCTTCCCATGATTCCTTCCATCATTTATTCATCTAGTCAATCATCCATGAGCATGCACACACCCATTGTGCTATCTTTCATATCTTCATGACTGTACCTAAACCTGTATCCATGGCCATTTTGTTAGAGTGTAGTTGGTTATCTTGGGAGATGGATTGAAGAAGCGAGTTGTCAAGCCCATGGGATATTGAAGAGGTGGGTTTTCAGGCCCATGAGAAATTATTTGAGTGAGATAATTGTTGGGAATTGATTTCCTGAAGGTGCTAAACTGTCACTACAGTGCTTTGATACTTCATGTCTGACCTGTTATTGAAGCTCGAAAAGGAAGTGGGGCAGTTGAAGGACTATTGAGCAGAGAAGGGGCACACTTCCTGGGTGGAACATGCATGTGGGGAATCAAGTATTGTAGGCTATTATCTTAAGTTGGAACCTGTGATAGAGTCTGTCCTGTTATCTATGAGCCTTTAGTCTGGATAGGAATCCATTCACTCGGGTGGAGTTTAGTCCCAGCTCGGGGCTGACTCACGATTGAGAGTGATGAATGGTGTGGTCTAAGGCTGGGAGGTTCGTGGAAGGTCTGTACATAGTTGGTGACATTATTACCAAGATAAGTGTCAATTGTGTGATAAATTGGCATGTTGCATTGTTATTTACATGTTTGTTTTATGGGTATTTTCTGTATATGCTACATGTATATGTTTACTGTTATTTCAGTGTGAATCTGTGTATTTACAGATGTATTTGTATGTTCACGTTTTATATATAATGCTTCCCCAAGAGCTATGTGTGTATGTATATTAATTGCATGCAGTTTGAAAATGTTATGTGACATATCTTAGTTGGATACTGGTTATGTTGTAGTATGTTCCATAGAGAGAATAGTAAGAGTTCTTTGGCGTAGTGTGGCCCACCATGGATGGTCGGGGACGTTACAGGCTTTGCTAGCAGTGCCTCAAAATTTTGTTCTTTGAAATGCATATGTTCCAAAATAGGTACATGTTTTTTCATTAGTATCATGACTCCATGCCCAATGCAATTTGACATGGAATTGAAGTTTTAAAATTGTTCATTTTTCATGCACATTGTCATATAGGTTTCTTACAGGCACAAAATATCAGATTGTATCATGTCACAATCATTGACTATATAATCAATATGTGCATTTCGGTTGTGTATTTTTAGTGAGAGGATTGAAATGCATGATTCTTACTGCATTGATTGGTAATCATACTCTAGAGTCCATTTTTCATTACTCTGAAGGTGTTTCATTTCGATTTCAACTTTTTTCTTCACCCTAAAGTTCTCAAGAGTGAGAGGATTTAGTAAATACAACATGACTCCATGTTTTTCACATGAGAAAATGTTGTCTACACCAAACCATGTTTTCATATTCCATTAGGGTCAAATGCAACATTATCAAGTGTCAAACCTTGTGACCTGTTTATTGTACATGCACATGCAAGTTGGATTGGAATTGTTTTTTGGATCTTCACCTGACCTATTTTTTCTATCATCACTATTGGTTTTGTAATGCGCAATACAAGTGTCCAATCACGTGGAGTGTCTAAGTTGTAAAGGTAATCTAACGTGTTTTATTTTCAACGTTGACTAAGTAGGTCATAGAACCTAATACATAGAACATCAATCCTATATGTTTTTATATATTTTTTTACCAATCCATCTACGCCATTAACCAAGCCATCTTGTGAATCATAGTTGCAAGCATATATTTCAACTAGCATGTTGAATTTCAAGACATGTTGCATAGGAAAAGTAGTTTTGTGTTGATGGAATGGCATATCGTTGTGGTTACATTCTTCCACGTCAATTTCACTGATCATAATTTTATTACCAAAAAATAGTGAAAGAAGCACAACATGCATTGATATAGAGAAAGTCGTCAGTTGTTTGGTTATTTGTTCACATTCTGTTCAAAATTGCAATTTTCATCTCTCTAACACATTGTAGTTCATAATTCATAGCATCTTATATTGTGTTCCCAAAATTTGTATGTGAATGGTTTCATGTTGACTGTTGGATACTCAAAAATTAGAGAATCATGCACCGGTTGTGCCTGATAAAGATCACCACAGAACACCATGTCAATGTTTCCAAAGTAATGGATTTGCATATGTTTTATATTTCTAATTCAATTTTCAATGGTATATAGGAATCAAATTCCAATCGAGGATTCATCTATGAATATAAGTTGTAGCCATCGTAAAGATTCAACAATGTGTCTAACATTTATTTGCTAAGTTGAAGGAATTGGAACTTGCTAAAAGGCACTAGCATTGAAGAATGGATTTTTTCCCCACCTACATTGTATGTAACTTCACATGTATATGCAAGTATTAGACCCTTTTGTTTCAAAGCATCACTTGTATTGCATTCACCATAGATTCGTATAAGCATATGGAATAACACTTTTATTGTTAATGTTTTGTATGTTCCTGGACTGTTTCTTTTTTTTCTTTGTTTAGAAATCTCCTAATTCTGTAATATTCATTGTTCTCAAGGACAAATGGATGTTTTTTCACCTAAAACCCAGGATTGATACTTTGTTCCATATTGGATTTTTGAGTGCATTGAAGATATTCTTGTAAGTCATAATGTTCACATCCAAGTCTAGTTGTTTTAAGCTCAACACATCTATCATCATTGTTTGCAACACTATCAAGTTTCTCAAATGCAGTTTCTAAATTTCTCCATGTTGGGTTGATGTTGTATGTAAACTTGTCCTCACTGGTTTGTATTGCATTCAGATAGAAAGCATATGTAGCTTCCCATGTAGTAAAGCCATGTTTTAATGTGTCTTCACTTTCTTCAAATGAAACATATATAAAAATATTCTCAGGACAAAAGTTCTCATAGTTGGTGTGTTTATTGCATGTGTGTTCAAGTTTTTCCTTTTTGATATGTGTTCACCATTTTTATTGTAATTAGATACAAAATATGCAAGGTAGATATGTCTAAGACAAGATGGATACTCAATGTAGTAATCAATAATGGAGTGGCACATCACGTCCTCTAAATTATCAGGTTCTTATTTTAGTAGGAATGGTGGCTTAAGCATAAAAGTGTGTTCACTAGGTGGAGAGGTGTTTATGAAAATACACTCCCTTGATCTTGAATTCAATGGGAGGGAAAGAGGAATATGAATGACATGTTGATATGACACTTGTTGAACATTAAGAAATGCATTTCCATGTGTATGTATCATTTGCATGGAATCAATTCAATTTTTTTCGTGTTCTCTGCATATTTTCCTAAATGCACTTGTCATATATTGTCAACTTTTTCCATGTATGAGGAATAAAATGTCATACAATATGCATTGAGAACATATTGTGCATCTATATTCACATTCTACATATTTGGCATGTCCTTGGAAAATCTATTGTTCCACATATGTGATGGTTTTCATTTTAGGAACACTATCAATTGCTTCACTATAGATTGTAGTAGTTGAATGCACTCATATTCTATTATGCTCATGTGCATCAAAAAGTCCTCAAATCTCATCAAGTTTTCATAATATGTTTTCTCTAGAAATATGAACTAGGATTTTGATTTCTTAACAAGAACAACATTGAATAAACTAAGTGGTTCAATGATCTTTGTGGTTCTCATTGGCGACATAGGGAAATTGTATCTACAATACGATTTGTTTTTACAACTCTTTGTATGGTAGTGCCTATGAAATTTGCTCAGTTATGGATCCAAATTATCTAGGTCACAACTAATGTACTAGTCCAAAAACATTTATATTTGCATGTTACCTTCCTTTCCGTATATTGGAGGATTTTCTATCCACAACATTCCATGTTCATGTTCACTTCCCATGTTCTTGAACTCTATCAAAAAGTAATGGTATGAAACTTTTCCAAAGAATGTTTCATCGTGACATATCATTTTATTTAAGGTGTTCATTTTGTGTCTATAGTAGCGTGTATATATCATTGGGTCTTTCCTTATGAGATAGTCAATATCGGTATCTTCCAATGTATCAGTTTGATTTCTCTTTTTCATGTTTCTGTCTAACTCGTTTAATGTACTAAATAATGGAGTCCGCTAATGTTATACACTTGTAAATGTGAAAAAAATAGATGGGGTAACCAACTTCCATATTATTGAAAATAATGTCTTCTTGATTTGTTGCAAATGACTGGGAGAGATCCAAATGTTTTTTAAATCTATGTATCCAATCTTAGATTTCAATAGTTTTTCTAAGTTTGTTTTGTATTTGACATATGTTGCTAATATATTCCTTCCATGCAACTAAGCTTTTCTTGTTCACACTTAGAATAAAGAAAGCACCTTAACAATTAGTATTTGCATTGTCCTAAAAAATAGATTTGTTATGTGACATGAGAAATCATTGCTTGCTTCTAACAATTCCCATTTCACTATTTTTTTTATAGATAAAACATTTTGTAATGTCATCATCACACGTGTCTCCATAGAAAAGTGTCAGGAAGTTCATTTCCTCTGCATATTTTCCCTTGAAAGTTCCAACATGACACTGACCTTCAACAGATGCGAGCTCCATGATCTTGTCATGCAATTCATAGATACATTGCGACTCAGTCAATCCATGAATCAAAGTCTCGGTGGGGTTTCATTGTCTGGTTCTTCATCTGAATCTATTTCAGTACTAGTCTGTACATTTTGCCTCAAGCTACTTGAAGAACATGATTCCAGTCCTCATTTATACATATATTTTCGGTCATATATAGGTTTCTATGGCTTAATTGTTTCAATGCTTTCATTATAATATTGACACACACTCTACCTATATGGTATGCATTCTTTTATTGCAAATGTCATTTCAAGGCAACAATTATTGTCAGGGTTTCATTCATGGATTGTAGAAATTATTTTTTCACAAAATCCATATGGACAAGTACATTCATAATTGATCTTGTTAATCCCATTTTAGACTGTTTATAACCCCATGGTATAATCTATGCAAATGTGATTCACAATGACACAAGTATTTCTTCAAGCTCTAAAATTGTACCTACATCTGCTAATGGTATGTTACATCTATTTGGTCTGTTGTTGAAAATTGCAATATTTTTCCATTTTGGAGTGGCCTCCTGCATGAAATGCATACTTTTCTAATGGTGAAATTTTTTTGATTCAATGTCAAGCCCATATTTGTGTTTCCAATTCCTCGGTAAAACATTTACTGTTCCTTTCAAAATGAAGTTCCTCACAAATTACACATGTCACCCTAGGTGTGTCTTTAATTTGTTCCATATATAATTCCTTTGCATTTTTATTTTATACATGGAAATGGCCAACATGTATCTGCTCTTTTTGTTTCTTGACTTTGGAAACAATTTACTTTTATCTATGGAACCTTATGTTCGGACTCCTCTGAAGATGGTGACCTATGTTGAAAACCTAATTTTTTTGTGTCTTTCACGTATGTACTTTTTCAGTTGATGGTAACTAGATTTATGCATATGAGCTAGAAATGGATCTTCCCGATGAAACTCATTCTCCATGCTGGAAGCATTATTTTTTCTAACCATGATCTTTGCACATTGTGCACTGCGCGTAGCTTGTTGGCCTTATGCATTGGCCATGTGTTTCTTATCTTCAACAAAGAACATGTCAATGCAATTTTGTTTTGCACATATGGTATTTTTCAACTCATGGTATGCAAGTGTAGGCTTCTTAGCAACGTTTTCAAATTATCAAAGATGAGATACCTTGAAGGCATCATCATTACTTGTTGACATTGTTGTTTTTGTGCAATCATGACCAGATGCATATCGATCTTGTTTGAGTACATCGATAATAAGAACAATGAGGTTGTTATTATGTATTGGATTAAGTGTTCATGTAATGCTATGACAATTTCATGTGTCCACCATGTCCACATTTATTGCAACCTAGTTACAATGCAAAGTGCATCCTTCATTGAAATTTTTCGTAACCAATGGTTCATAGTGAATGTGTGATGTCTTTGTTTCAAATGACATAATATCAATTGTTTTATCAAAGTTTGTAACAACAATGTAGTACTGGACAATGCTATCTGTAACGGACAATCGGACATGAATATTTACTTTGAACATGATTGATACCCAATGAAAAAAAAATGGTCCACCCTCTATATTTCCCTTTTGATATGGAAATGACATGTCTATCGAATATGTTTTCCAACTCCCACCTTCCTACAGACCTTTCATAACATTAGGTGTCATATGTTGATGCAAACAATGTAAGGCATTATGATTTCCACCTATAAGTGCATCGCGAAAGGATTGGACAACATATAGTCTTAGAGACTACACATTGAACTTTATCACGGCTAAGTAACAAAGTGCAGTGAAAAGACTCTCACCACAACTATTTGTACTAGTTGTTGCTATGTCCAATCCATGTCTATGCATGTCCTACATTCGATGTTTCCAATGGAATTCAAGCTCTTTGCTCACGAGGGACAAGTGGGTATTAAATCTTCCAAAATTGCATATGGAATATTTTTTATACAAAAATGGTTCGTAATGACCACTAAGAGGATTATTGTCATGGAACAAGATGAAATACAGATCTCTACTTGCATTTTCATTGAATAAAAAGTATCTTCTCTTCCTTGTTATTGACCAAAATGTGATAGATATCTTTATCCATTTGGCTAGCCAACGTATGCAAAATGTATGACCACATATTTGAAAGATATGCACCAATATCATGAATGTCGTGCAACTCATACAAAAATTTAGATGCCAATTCATACTAAAATGATTCTAACATGTCAATGTTTCCATTTTGCAAGCACATGAGGAAGTGATCCACCATGCCATGGTGCAACTCAACTGAAGAATAACGAAAATGCAATAGAACTTGAAATGCATCAAACAGGCAATCCCCTACAGAGTATGAAATTGTAGCTAATCTAAAAAGATTGTTGTTACTTAGCACTTCGTCGATGTTTTTATCTACACTCGACCCTCTATTCATTTGATAGTTGTAAACATCCACTATTTATGTCATCTTCTAATTTGTGTGGAAAAATCTCTTTCCAAACAATGCTTAGAAAATTGTGCAAACAAGAAGAAAAAGAGAATGATGTACATGCCATAATGCGCACCTAATTTCTTTTCCATTTTTGACTGCTCTTATTTTGATGTTCTTAACTTTAACATTTCGTATTCACAACAACCTGCCCCTGGATACAAAATAAGTAATAGTTTTGTAAGTACATTAGATAAACAACACAAAATAAAAATATTAAAATCGACTTCCTTCTCACATGGAAAGATTTAACGTTGAAGAAAAAAATGTAGATGGACATGCCCCCAATACACAGGGAAAATATGATGCTAGAAAGCTCGATGGCTCTTTTCCTATCACCCACATGACATGGGGTTCCAACCCTTTGTTCCCTCGCTTCATTGTATACAAGCGAGAGAAAGAACACAATGACATGGACATGATGTGTCACACGACCATGGCCCCCACAAACAAGCCTCTCATCATAGCATTCGTTCTAGTGACAATACAAAGGAATAGCCACTGAAGTTGAATGGAAACCAGATTGACACTTCGATAAGAAGCATCTCAATGGTTCCCCAATAGTCGTTATTGGAACAAGGACACAACAACTAGCCGTTCGAGCCAACACCAATGGAAACCCAAAAACTTTAACATGCAACAACATTTGAACCATAGGCCAGTTACAAGAATTGTGAGAGTCGTATGAAAAGTGTTGATGAGAAAAAGCTGATGAAACCCAAGGTCCCCATTTTTAATTGAGATCCGTGATGATGAAAGTAAAGAAACAAATGTCCCAAATAATGTATCAGGGAAGATTGAGCAGAAGACAACACTTCTACTAAAAAGACAATAAAAACCTCTTTTTTTGTCTCTAACACCATTTTCCTTTAGACTTCCCCGCAACTTCTGAACATGGAAAACTTGCTAACTATGAATATAATTTTGGCCAAAAAGAAGGTCGACACTGTTCAAACTTAGCGAACCTCCTAATCACTTACCCAAATAAACTGCTACAAAATTGTCTTTCATGGAACACCTATTCAAATTTTATGTAATTAACTTTTTCCTAACATTCTATGAAAGAAATTTTCACATACATTCCTAATTCTATTTTTCCTTATGACCTGGTTTAATCCACAGTGGAATTTCAGAGTAAGTTTCATATATATACATATATTACAAAAAACAATGTAAAGTTGCATCTAACCTCTCCCTCAGCTTCTTGCTTTTGCATCAACTGTAATTGTCTTTTTCAAATGCAATTATCTGATCACAACAACTCTGGTATCAAAACTATGGAAATGAATAAAAACAAAATATACTTTAATTGTAAGAATAATGCAATGATACCAACTATACAGTTTTCAAGATAAATGTAAACATACTCAAGTATTCCTTTCCAAATCAACTACCAACGTGGATACTGAATTACAGATTGAATAGTACCTATTATTGTTCACATCATCCACAAGTCTTGCAGTGCGCATGATAGAAATTAAATGTTCCTTGTCATGATACCTTAACTTTGCAAAAATCTAGAAAATTTGCACTAAAAGCAATTTGAAGGACAAATTCATAATTCATAGTCTTAATTAAATGTCATTGAGCCTCTAATTGGACAATGGTATTCATATAAGTCCATTAATTTTATGATCACACTGCACCGACCTATCGCCCCCCTACCACATTCTTTGTGTATTTGCAACACAACACGACATACCAACAACGGATATATGCACCTAATGTTCTCTCGCGTCAAAGTGTAAGGTTGTCATCTAAAGTTGCACCAAATTATAAGGCACTTCCCGTACCACAACATATGTTTCGCAATAAATATTAAGTAGAGGTGTTAATGCACTCCGCTATCACCTTTGAAATAAGAAGTGAAAACAAACTAAAAGCCAGTGATATCACAATATATATATATATATATATATATATATATATATATATATATATATATATATATATATATTTATTAAAATATATATTATTGACAATTTTCTATGTTAGACATTGGAAAAAAAAAAGAAAAAAAAAAAATCAACCCAAAAACTAATAGTTATTGAATGTTATAGTCTCTCCTACATGGACCAATAATAATACCTTCACTTACATTTAAATTAAAAAATAAACTAGTTGATAGCGATATTCCTCACGAGCAAGGGAAAAAATCGTCATCAAATCCCTCATAAGCACTGAGCTCGATCACACGACAGAAGCAACTCTGGATTAAAATTATATCCTTTGTGCTGGGCCATATGTTGTCACGCCTATCCACCACTTAAAATATTGTGGGGTCAAGCCTATCCAATTGATCACCACTCTTTAGAGAGACCTGATCACCACTCTTTAGAGAGACCTATTCAGTTGGATGATCAATATCCATCTTACTATGCAATATTGAATAGGTGAATTATAGGCCGTTGGATTTGGAAGTAATTCATTTTCGACAATCTATAATTCACCTACAACAACATTCAATGTTACTTAATAAATTGGACTACCCTCTAAATTCAATGACTTATAATCCATATGTATAAGCATTCAATGTTGTATAACAAACCTAACTTAGTCCTCCCCAGATTTTTTGAGGGGTAAGGGTTTAACGAAAGTTGGAATAACCTCTTATTAGTCCCTGCCATAGGCAAAGAAGGACTATACTGATCGATAAATCATTGACCTGGTATTAAATTATGCATTGACCAAAAATATTTGCATATTATCTATTGTTGGAACAAGGGAAGTGAAAACATCAATTTTTATATAATAGAAAGTACCATGTTTGTCAAGATCTGATTGGACAATAGATTGGAGGTCTTATTGTAGGCTTCGCTATTCCCAACGTTATATTTGTTGGCATATCCAAAGTATTTGAATCGTATAAGGTATTTTTGAATCATATATTTTCTTATGCATTGGTGGAAGTTGGATTAATGCTAGCATTAGTTCGAATGTTTCCTTAAGCATTTCATGTTGGCTTCAATACATTGTCTACCATATTACTATGTCTAATTTTTTCTTTATTGTTGCGTTCCTCGAGAGAGGAGACTTGCCAAGCTGCCTTTTTTCTTAAATTTTTGAAAAGGACTAGGCCCTTAGACAGTCCTAACAGTCTTAAGTGTTTACCTAACAACTCTGGCAATCTTAAATGTTTATTGTACAAGTGCATTGGAATACAGTTTCATTCAATTTTTTTTATGGTAGTCAGACATCTTCCGTCGATTTTTATATAATAAAAAGTGCCATATTTGTAAAGATGTGATTGGACAATGGGTTGGAGGTCTTTTTCATGGCTTCACTATTCCCAATGTTATATATGTTGGCATATCCAAAGTATTTCATCGTATATGGTATTTTAGAATCATATATTTTGTTATGCAATGGTCGAAGGTGGATTAATGCTAGCATTAGTTTGAATGTTTCCTTTAGCAATTCTTTCTAGTTAAAATACATTGTCTACCATATTAGTATGTCTGTTTTTTGTTTTATTCTTGTGGGTTTCGAGAGAACAGATCTTCCACGTTGCATTTTTTCTTGAATGTTTGTACAGGGATAGGCCCTTGGGTGGTCTTGGAAGTCTTAAGTGTTTACCTAACAGTTTGAATTTTTAATGTGAAAATGCCTTGGGATACAATTTTGTTCTATTTTTTTATGGTCGACATCACTGCTCCAGTGGTCGATGCTTCTTCGCTAGTTCGTTCTAGGATTGTTGTTCTTGTTTGATTCAACTTTGCAAAGATGAGGTCCTGCAGTTGCAGTTGTAGATGATCTTTGTCTGTGCTCTTAATTTCCATTCTTGGAAACCATGTGTCTTCATATGTCGACAACGACATTCATAGTTGTTTGGAAAATTGCAATGCGAAGGGGTTCTCAAAAAATAGTTGTAGATGCAGGGAAAGATTTTATTCTGTGGGTCGAAAAACTGTGCCCACTTGTTGTTTTTCTTCCTAGTAAATTTATGGTGTTATTTATTTGTGTTCTTTCTTCTTTTTTGTGACCAGTTTTGTGCTTGTGGTTTTCCTATTTTTCTTTCCTTTTTTTTTGGGGGGGGGGTGTTATTTATTTTTTTCACCATTTTCTCTTTTTTTAGACAAACTAAAAGTATCTAACAAACACCTTCAAAATCATAGTTGAGGGGATGGAAGAAGTAATATACGCTGAGTCGTATGAAATAGATAAACAATGCATTATGCATGGCAGCATTGATGTGGCTTTGCATAGCAATGACCTCTTTAGATTCGATGCATTCTTGAATACTTCATGGGATTTCCTTTTTGATACATTCCAGGTTCTGTTTCATTTTGGGTATTCATCGAACGAGTTGCGCAATGGATTGATAGATTATTTCTTGTCCTATTTCAAAAATGGCAATGCATAAACATTGAACTCTTATGAATATAAACTGGGATTTGATTTTCTTCGACAGTTGCACGGAATACATGATGTCGCTACGTATTTTTGAAATATGAAGTTGTCTGCATATGCAGTTGTTCCTGCACATGAAAGGGGACTCTGGGGAGACACATTTTTTATACGGTGGTTGTCTAACTGGCTCAATATATTGGTTGGAATATGGTCATTAACAAGAAAAATAAGATATCTACTATTCAACAAAGGTGCCTATGGCAATCCATATTGCATCCTGTTCCATGACGCCAATGGTCTCAATGGTCATTATGAACCACTCTTGTACAGTAACATGTCCATGTGCAATGTTGAAGTAGCTCATATTTACTTGTCCTTCTTTTGCAAAGACCTTGAATCGCAATGGGAATGGATTATGCATCGCATAGATAGCCATGGTTTACAGGTGTCAACAAATGTTGTGTCTAACTGTGGAGATAGTCTGTTTAATGCAATTTGTTTTTTGGTAGCAGCGGAGTTTTATGTGCGGTCGTTGTGGCTTTACACCATGAATTCATTTTGGAATGCAATTGTAGGTGGCAGCCAATAGGCTTTTAGGTTCTTGCATCATCACCTTTTTCCATATCTCCTAGAAAATATGCCGACAGTTGGAACTTGGAAGGAATACCTTGTAAACATGGTGCTTCCATATGAAAAAGGGAATGTGGAGGGTTGCAGTTTCTGTTTCCAATGGCTATCTATGATATTCAGAGTAAATTTCCAGGTTTGGTTGGTGTTTTCAGATGGAACTGTCCATTCTTGGTTTATTGATTCAAATTACGATCGAACATTTGAAATCCTTTCGTTAAAAATAGATACAACACATATCCATTATGAACCTTTTCTTTGTCATATTCGTGGTTCAGGGTTGGATTCCCATGCCACCCAAACCACATCGAATTTTCATACGCACAGAATGATTTTTAGTGAGAATGAAAATCTTGTTGGGTCTGGTATGGCCATAGAAGGCTTGAAAAAAAAAAGATCCGTGAAATTCATTACAGTTGTGATGAGCCCATACAGGGTTTAAAAGAAAAAACTATAGTAAGTTACTAGATATTGAAAAAAACTATGTGTCAAATTTGTCCCAGTTGTGATGAGGCCACACAGGCTTGAACAAAAAAAGTAGGTTATGTTATTAGCACCTGGTTTAGAGTGAAATTCATCACAATTTCCATCAGCTCACCGTGCCCTTGGGCAAGAAACGTAGACTAATTTACCACAAATTAAAAAAGGTCATGCACGAGAGAAATAAATACATTGCCACGCTTCTTATTAGAGAGAAAGCCACATATGAGAATATAAAGAAACTTGTTCGTGTAGAAAAGAACAGAAACATGTGCACTCACATATCCCAGAATGGTCATGCAACCATCACATTTCATGCACTAGCAGCAACACCATGGACTGTTAGCAATGAAAACTAGGAACAGTTTCCACCCATACTTCCCTGCGAATGAAAAATGCAACACATACATACATGAAAGAAATTAAAGATACTCCTTCCATTGCATGTGTAATTTGTGAGCAACTGAATTTCTCAAAAAACAACAAGTCTTTCATGGATGCTTTGCAAGAAAAATAGTTCTAGTTGGCCACGCACAATAAATCATTTTCCAGTGGAAAATTTGTCTTCCATGCAAACAGTCACCTCAACATGGAAAATTGCCACAACTCCCAACACTTGGCCAAATAAGATGTAATGCACCACTACCATATGTAAGTGTGCTTATGGAACTTGAGGAGAGATTTGGCTCTCTTTGAATTACATTTACTGGATTCAGGCCTTAGGGCTATAAAGGACTCCAGATGGGCTTAACAGGATTAATTATTAATCTGCATGTTCAAGTAGATGTTGTACAAAGACTCTTGCCACAATTCATTAACAATACACTAACAAATTTTGTTCCTCTGAAAAGACGCTTGTGATACAAAAATGCATATCAGACAGGCAAAGTGTTTGTGCATGTTGTTATGAAAGCACTAAAGGAATTATGTTTGAGGGCCCTGTGAAAAGAACAAAACATTTGTATAAATGACAATTGGAACAATGTTCTTTCATAAGAGAATAGAAACTTTGCAGACACTTTCGAAAATCCTATCGAATTTGATATAAGTGATGAATCAGACAATGAAACGCGTGTTGAGACATTGGTGCATGGAATTCAAGGTCAAATTCATTGAGGAAATGAACTTTCCAACACTCTTCTATGGAGATGTAGGTGCCACTGATATCACAAAACGATTCAAATATCATAAAATAGTTTGATGGGAGCGACTACCCCCAATCCCAGTATATATGAAAAACGCATTTAAATTTCCAGGAATATGTAGCAAAGTCTTCTTTTTTCCATATTTTTGAAATAAAACTATTCTTTTGTCTTCTCATATATTTATGTCTTGCTACCATTTTCTCTTCAACTATGTTGAATGTGAAGACATTATGTTTATTTTATTTCAATTATCTTCCTTTCTAATGCCCCCTGTCCTTTAGAATGTTTCTGACAAAGGCCCTTACAATTCAAATAGTCTGAACTCCGATTGTGAATTTGTATATCGCCAAACTCTGGGTGTTCTTTGTAGGCGACAAAATAACAAAGGCCCATTTTTCAACCCACCAGATCCAGAACCCGCGATCCAAAAAATGACTAACTATGGATTCAAGGCTCCATCCATGCTCTATCAAATCTCATCCCCATAGTTTATAAAAGTACATATTTCATATGTATAAAAGTAAATATCTGCTTTTTAAAATTACATCTTTCATATGTATAATTTATGGTCTCCAGGGACCTTTAACTTTATAAATTTCAATTTCTTCTCTCCAGGAGCCCTTGTTTTAAGGAAAGCTAATTTGGCAATGATGTTTTTTTTTTGTGCTTTTCTCCACTAAACTAAGTGACAGGCGTCATTGCTATTTTTTTTGTGCTTTCTTGTCCGTGACCCTATGTAAAAAAAGTACAGTAATGCTAACAAAAATTGACATGAGCCCCTTAAAATTGAAATTGTGCCCAAGTTCGATTGTCAAATTGTATATTGCAGAACTATCAGTGCTTTTTTGTAGGACACCGAACAACAAAAAAACCCAATTTTTAGCCCCCCATCCCGAGAACCCACTATCCAAAAACTGGCAAATTATGCTATGACGACTTCACCCATGCTCTTTAACATCTCATCCCCATACTGTATAAAAGTAAATATTTTGTATGTATAAATATAAATATCTACTTTGTAAAACTACATATTTTGTATGTATAAATTATGCATATTTTTCCCTGCTTGGTCATTTTCAAAATTACATATGCGGTAA
This sequence comes from Picea engelmannii, assembly GCA_009831015.1. NCBI lineage: Eukaryota > Viridiplantae > Streptophyta > Pinopsida > Pinales > Pinaceae > Picea > Picea engelmannii. The sequence continues at coordinate 38,848 of ML818555.1, read as the reverse complement.
ACCACTCACTCAAATTTTACATATCATATTTCACGTATATATATCTGTGTGTGTGTGTGTGTGTGTGTGTGTTTCTTTAAATTTACAGAAATGTGTAAGACATTTTATTATTTTTTCTACATAAATGTCATAAAATTGTGTTCACTATTTTATCTTTACCTGTTGTCCTAATTACTGCTTGCCACAGAGGCCATTACAATTGAATTATTTTGAATTGTGCTTGTTAATTTGTATATCACGAAACTATGGGTATTCTTTGTAGGCCACGGAACAACAAAGGCCCATTTTTCAGCCTGCTAGCCCGAGAACCTGTGATGCCAAAACAACTGGCTAGCCATGAATTCAGGGCTCTGTGTATGCTCTATAAAATGTAATCCCCATAGTCTATAAAAGTACATATTTCGTAAGTATAAAAGTAAATATCTTCTTCATAAAATTGCATCTTTGTTATGTATAGTTTATGCTGTCGAGGAACCTTTAATTTCATAAATTTCAATTTCTTGTGTCTAGGAACCCTTGTTTTAAGAAAAGTTATTTCGACGATGCTAGTTTTTTTGGGCTCTTCTCCACAAACCTATGTTACAGACATTACTGCTATTTTTTTATTTTTTTGTGTCCACGAGCATATGTAAAACATATGGAAAAAATACTATTTCGGGAATGCTACATTTTTTTGGACATGATGCCCTTAAAATTCTAATAGTCTGATTGTCAATTTGTATATCGCGAAAACTATCAGTGCTTTTGTAGGACAGGGAAGAACAAAAGCCCAATTTTTAGCTCGACATCCCGAGAACCCGGCATCCAAAAACTGGCTAAGTATGGAATGAGTGCTCCACTTTGTAAAATTACATATTCCGCTTGTCAATTTGTATATCTCAGAACTTTGGGTATTCTTTGTAGACCACAGAACAACACAGGCCCATTTTTCAGCCTGGCATCCCGAGAACTCATGATGCAAAAAAATGGATAAGTATGAATCCAGGGATTTGTGCATGCTCTATAAAATGTCATCCCCATACTCTATAAAAGTACATATTTCATATCTATGAAAGTAAAAATCTGCTTTATAAAATTGCATCTTTCATATTTATAATTTATGCTGTGCAGGAACCTTTAATTTCATAAATTTCAATTTCTTATGTCCAGGAACCCTTGTTTTAAGAAGAATCCAAAAACTGGCTAAGTATGGAATGAGGGATCTTCTTTGTAAAATTACATATTTGTATCTATAAACTATGTTGTGTAGGAACCTTTCATTTCATAAATTTGAATTTCTTCTGTCGAGGAACCCTTGTTTTAAGAAGCATCCAAAAACTGGCTAAGTATGGAATGAGGGCTCTGCTTTGTAAAATTATATATGTTGTATCTATAAACTATGTTGTGCATGAACCTTCCATTTCATAAATTTCAATTTATATTGTGTCGACGATCCCTTTTTTCAAACAAAACTAAGTCGGGAATGGTAAAAAAAATTTGTGTGTTTTCTCAACAAACCTATGTAGCAAACATTACCACTATATTTTACAATTGAACTAGTCCAAACTCCGCTTGTCAATTTTTATATCGTGGAACTCTAGGTATTCTTTGTAGACCACAGAACAACACAGGCCCATTTTTCATCCCGTCGGTCCGAGAACCCGCGATGTAAAAAACTAGCTAACTATGAATCCAGGGCTCTGTGCATGCTCTATAAAATGTCATCCCCATACTCTATAAAGTACATATTTTGTATCTATGAAAGTAAATATCTGTTTTATAAAATTGCATCTTTCGTATGTATAATTTATGTTGTCCAAGAACCTTTACTTTTATAAATTTCAATTTCTTGTGTCAAGGAACCCTTGTATAATTTATGTTGTCCATGAACCTTTACTTTTATAGAGTTTTTTTTTCTGCTCTTCTCCACGAACCTATGTAATAGATGTTACTACTATTTTTTTGTTTTTGTCCACGACCGTATGTAAAACATATGTAAAGAATACTATTTCGGCAATGGTTAACTTTTTGGACAAGATGCCCTTAAAATTCTAATACTCCTCAAGTCAGATTGTCAGTTTGTATATCATGGAACTATTGGTGGTTTTGTAGGGCACGGAAGAACATAAGCCCAATTTCTAGCCTAACATCCCGAGAACCCGCCATCCAAAACTGGGTAAGTATGGAATGATGGCTCCGCTTTGTAAAACTACATATTCTCTACATATAAATTATTTTGTCCAGGAACCTTTCATTTCATAAATTTCAATTTCTATTCTATCCATGATCCCTTGTTTTAAAGAAAACTAAGTCAGGAACGCTAAATTTTGTTTACGTTTTCTGTCAAGAAACCTATGTAATAGACATTGCCACTAATTTTTACAATTCAAATAGTCCGATCTCCGCTAGTCAATTTGTATATTGTGGAACTCTGAGTATCCTTTGTAGGCCATGGAACAACAAAGTCCCAATGCTAAATTTGTTGGACACGATGCCCTTAAAATTCTAATAGTTCGGGAGTCCAATTGTCAGTTTGTATATTGCGGAACTATCGATGCTTTTTGTAGGGCACGGAAGAACAAAATCCCAATTTTCAGCTCGACATCCCAAGAACTCACCATCCAAAAACTGGCTAAGTATGGAATGAAGGCTCCGCTTTGTAAAATTACATTTTGTATGTATAAATTATGCTGTCCAGGAACCTTTTCATTTCATAAATTTCAGTTTCTAGTGTCCACGATCCCTTCTTTTAAAGAAAACCAAGTCAGGAATGCTAATTTTTTTGTGTGTTTTTTGTCAACAAACCTATGTAAGAGACATTATCAGTATGTTTACAATTCAAATAGTCCCAACTCCGCTTCTCAATTTGTATATTGCAAAACTCTGTATGTATAAATTATTCTGTATAAAACTATGTATTATGTATGTATAAATTATTTTGTCGAGGAACCTTTCATTTCATAAATTTTAATTTCTATTATGTCCACGATCCCTTGTTTCAAATAAAACTAAACCAGGAACCCTAAATTTTGTTTGCATTTTCTATCAACAAACCTATGTAACAAATATTGCCACTGAATTTTACCATTCAAATAGTTCGATCTCCGCTAGTCAATTTGCATATTGTATAACTTTGGGTATTCTTTGTAGGCCACGGAATAGGAGAGGCCAAATGCTAAATTTTTTGGACACGAGGCCCTTAAATTTATAATAGTCCGGGAGTCCAATTGTCAGTTTGTATATCACAAAACTATTGGTGCTTTTTGTAGGGCACGGAAGAACATAAGCCCAATTTCCAGCCCAACATCCTGAGAACCTGCCATCCAAAACTAGCTAAGTATGGAATGACGACTCCACTTTGTAAAACTACATATTCTTTATGTATAAATTATTTTGTCCAGGAAGCTTTCATTTCATAAATTTTGATTTCTATTTTGTTCACGTTCGCTTGTTTTAAAGAAAACTAATTCAGGAACGCTAAATTTTGTTTGCGTTTTCTGTCAACAAACCTATATAACAAACATTGCCACTAATTTTTACAATTCAAATAGTCCGATCTCCGCTAGTCAATTTGTATATCGCGGAACTCTGGGTATTCTTTGTAGGCCACAGAGCATCAGAGGCCCAATGCTAAATTTGTTTGATACGATGCCCTTAAAATTCTAATAGTCCGGGAGTCCAATTGTCAGTTTGTATATCCCAGAACTATTGGTGCTTTTTGTAGGGCACGAAAGAACAGAAGCCCAATTTTCAGCCTGACATCCCGAGAACCCGCCATCCAAAAACTGGCTATGTATGGAATGAGGGCTCCACTTTGTAAAATTACATTATGTATGTATAAATTATGTTGTCCAGGAACCTTTCATTTCATCAATTTCAGTTTCTAGTGTCCACGATCTCTTCTTTTAAAGAAAACCAAGTCAGGAATGTTAATTTTTTTTGTGTTTTTTGTCAACAAACCTATGTAACGAACATTACCAGTATGTTTTACAATTCATATAGCCCCAACTCCACTTGTCAATTTGTATATCATAGAAATCTAGGTATTCTTTGTAGGCCACAAAACAGCAGAGGCCCAATTTTCAGCCTGCCAACCCAAGAGTTCGTGATGCAAAAGACTAGCTAAGTATGAATTCAGGGCTCCGTGCATGCTCCATAAAATGTCATCCTCGTACTCTATAAAAGTACATATTTCGTATGTATAAAAGTAAATATCTGCTTTCTAAAATTGCATCTTTGGTGTGTATAATTTATGTTGTCTAAGAACTTTTAATTTCATAAATTTCAAGTTCTTGTGTCGAGGAACCCTTGTTTTAAGAAAACTTATTTCAAGAATGCTAGTTTTTTTTGTGCTCCTCTTCACAAACATATGTAACAGACGTTACTACTAGTTTTTTTTTTTTTTTCCACGACCATATGTAAAACATATGTAATGTCAATTTCTATTGTGTCCACGATCTTCTTTTAAAAAAAACTAAGTCAGGAATGCCACTTTTTTTCCTGTTTTTTGTGAACAAACCTATGTAACAAAGATCACCACTACTTTTTTCATGTTTTTCCCATGTACTCGTGTACTACAACTTCCTGCCCACATGTTTGTACTCCATCGCATTTATTCCCTTTCCCGCGGATGGGGTCGTAGTTGACCACACGCGTCGAGCGGAGTAGCCAAGAGCGATCCTCTGTGGCACCGACCACGTGACAACCACGTGCCACTCCCTCCCACCTGCCTCATGACTTTAAATTCAACTCGCTCGAGGTAGGTCGCCATTACTCTCAGTGCGCCCTGCTCTACCTTTGCATCCCTTCGACGGACCAACACGCTCGTTGGGCCTTTACTCTATACGTGCGGCCATTTATGGAACCTCACCAACTCCCCGACCTATTTCAATTGCTCCAACGACTCCAGATGGCTCATTATTTCCTGGTTTTTCTTCTCAGACCTCGACCTCCTACCCACCCTTTCCCTCCTTTTCTTTTATCCTCTCCTGCTCTATTCCTAGTGCATATTCTCTCTTCCAATGTCCCGAAGATGCCCCAGCTACGAGGGAAGTCGAAATACGGGCCACCCTTCCAGCCAAACCGACCCCACCTGGTCCTACGCCCTTCGCCTGCTCCCACCCTGTTATCCTCCTCCTCTTCAACCACCTCGTCCTCCTCCCTGGCATAGTCGACTCAAATTCTCGCTTCTCTCCCACCCCTTCCTGCGTCTCTTTCCAATAGAATAGAGGGGTTGGACTGCTCAGGGGTGTCATTGGACTACAACCTAGGACCTTTAGACAATTCGGCATATGTTTCACATCCAAGCCTTTTGGCTCCTCTTAACTCTCCGTCCACCCAGTCACTTGAGGACCAAGCTCACCACGCCCAATTTCAGATCGATGGTCCAGAAGGAAGTCAAAATTCATGACGGCAACCCCAATCTCAAGGCGGTTCCAACGTTGACCCAGAATGCGAGTGGCAAACAACCCTTGCATTGGTAAAGAGCCTGGTATTCGACCTGCGTCGGGACATGGACGACCTCCGGTTCCGCCTCAAGACCTTGGACGACAAAGCCTGCCAACTCCTGCAGTTTATCTCCGCATTACAGTGTGCTTATCACCTCCCAGCAGAGGCAACCCAAGTAGCAACAACCCAACCAACATCTACCTCGGCACTAGTGTTGGCACTGGAAACTTTGGTCCATGCACAGGTAGACCCCGACCAACAGAGACTTCCATCACACCCGGAGGAGGTCTAGAAGGAAAAACATGTGCCATCACAGACAGAGGATGCCATGCAATTGGACCGGACACCATTCGAGGAGGAGCTGCCTCCTCCTGGGGACACGACATTCGCCACCTTCTACATGCCCGCATCGCCGCACTACAGCCCCTACCAGTGATCTTTCTGTTGTTTTTGTCTATTTTTTTGTCATGTGCATGGCGACCTTTCATGCATTTGTCCATAGTTATTATTGTTATGCTCTCTACACTTTCGATAGTTGTAACGACCACCCTTATGGGCCAAACTTTTGAATTATTTTTGTGTCAGTAACAGTGTAGTCTTCAGTTATGAAGCGCTTCGGCTAGCTGAGCTGGTTTCCCCTCGGGGCAACTCACTGTTTACAACTTGAAACAATGGAAATTCTTTGTAATCCTTCATTTTCACAGAATTTTATACAATCTTACTTATAAACAAGAAAAATATTGAATGAAATTTACATAATTATTTACACTATTCATTAAGTAAAACATGTTATAGCATTATATAAATTACTATAAATCTCCATACAATGTTATAATATTCTATAAATTGCTCAGTCTCATGTATATGACGGAATTGTTCGATGCAAAATGTATATGACGGAAGTCTTCGGTCCAAAATGTATCTTCGGTCCAAAATGTATCTCGCATAACATGTTGGACATGAAAAGTGTGAACCCGCGACTTCACCAACCTGCAACTCCATAATTGTTCCCTGCAAAATATATCAAGTTTTATAGCATTATACAAATTACTATAAATCTTGTTACAATGTTATAGCTTTCTATAAATTACTATCTCATGTATATGAGGGAATTTTTAGCTGCAAAATGTATATGGCGGAAGTGTTGGGTGCAAAATGTATGCAAAATGTATATGGCGGAAGTGTTGGGTGCAAAATGTATTTCACTGGACAGGGTAGCCATAAAAAATGAGAAATGTTATACTATCAAACTAAGATCTTAGAACCTTCCTTCATGTACCACACATTAATAATTTTTGATAAATTCCAAATCAAACTAATTCGAGAATATTAAATTCTACATGAATACCACATACAGTGCAACTTGCAACCCACACATTTACTCCCCTTCCAGCATGGCAGGGACTACGCTGCCATGCAACACTCATGCAACACTTGTCTTTGTCATGGCCCGGCATTTGACCTCTGCCGTGTGCAATATTTTAAGAGGGGAAGAAGAGAGAGACGAGTCGTCATGCCTGCGGTCTGCAAGCATTAATACTACTCCATTTCATAATTACCAACTTCAAGTTGGAGTTTGAATTTGGATTCGAATACGATATATATTTAAAAATAAAAAACTAATAGAACTAGTTTGATAAAAATATGGTTAAAAAATTCGGAGAGAAATAGTTGCTGGTTGTTTTTCCAAGGTAAATAGTTGCTTTGTCCAACCTGCAGTAAATTGTTATTCACTGATTGCTTTTCCAGCAACTAGTTACTTGTTAGTATCTAGTGCCAATCACAACGATATTTACCATGGA
>ML818555.1:0-31174 GCA_009831015.1 Picea engelmannii | reverse complement strand
CCAGGAGCCGAAACGCCTCCACGCCGAAAAAACAGACCGCTTTCTTCATCTACTGCAATTTGACAAAACCCTAGCCGACGAAGAAGAAGAATGCGCTCCCAGTGAGGAGCTCGTAAATGGTGTTATGAGAAGCCTGGAGGAAGTGTATTTTAATGATGAGATGCATCTAAATTTTTAGAATAAGAATTATATATATATATCAAACAATAACCCAAATTTTAATTTTAAATTAAATATTTAACTATTATAAAACAATAATACATATTTTAGTTTTAAATTAAATATTTAATGTTTTAAAAATAATATATATATATATATATATATATATATATATATATATATAATAAAATATAAAAAGTTTTACAAAATAAAAAAATACAAAAATTTGAATATAATTTAATATATATATATATATATAATTAATTTTTTTTTACATTTAAAAATTCAAAAATAATATAATGTTAATATAATATTAAGTATATTTAAAAATCTAAAATTTATAAAATTTAAAATTTGAATATAATGTGAAACATCTTTTAAAATCAAGATTTTGGAGAGAAGGTATCATAGGATCGATCTCGTTTTAGAGGTTGCTTTAAGGCAATCTCTTTTTCCATTTTTTTTTATTTTTTTTTGTATGTTTTTCTCTAAAGAGTCGTTTTATAGGGTAGGGCATTAACTACTACAACAATGTATTTTCACTTATATAAAATTAGCACAGCTGCTAGGTCGCGGCTGAGCTTCATTTATCTAGTGTTAATATTTTAATTTTTGTTAATCACTTAGGTGGCAATCAGTTAGCTATCAAAGTAATTTTTAAATATGATTAGGTAAATGTAAAAAAGTAAACACATAAACGGATGTCTTTATAATAGCTAGGAAGTTAATGACTGAAATCACAGCCATTTATTTTGTGTGACTACTAAGAATATTCTAGCCATATTTAATCATGTCCATAGAAAACTTATTAAGCACTAAACCCCTATTAAATCTGCCCATTGTCAATAGGTATACGCCTTTCGGCGTAATTATTATTAATAATAAAATAATTTGTATGGGACGAAAAATTATAATATAATTAACCAATTAATATTAATAATTTTATTATATTAAAATTCTATTAAATAATTTTTTTTTTTTAATAATTTATTATAAAAAGTTAATAATATATATGTTTTTAAGATAGCTTATTGTATTAGCTCTTATTAACAAAAACCAAATTATATTCTTGGGTTCATAATGCTAGGCATACACAAAGGGCCAAAATTTGAAAGTGTTTTATAATATATCTTTCGAGACTTTAAACCATAGGCTGTTATAACAAGCAAAAAAACTTCTGTCTAGAAAAAACAAGAATTTGAATATAATAATAATCACTTATTCGAGTAGAAGATCGAGTTCCATTGTGATTTTGATTGGTTAGATATGGCCATTGTCAGATAATGACACATTTGTGAGGCCTCTCTTGGTTATGCTGATTCTACAGGGGTTGAGAGAAAATATCTAGCAATAAGTCTATTTTCCTATCCATCATCTCCTTTGTGAATTTTTGGTTTGCCATTTCACTTCTCAGCTCAAAGATAAGCCTTAAGTGATCCTATGAGAAACGAGAGCTACTAGTCTCTAAATTAGAAATGAAGTCCTTGAGACCAGGATTTGGATGCATGGGAGAATCACCTTGAACATTGAGTTTGGATCCTGCTCCTTTGACCAAAGGAGGAGCCTTGGTCTCCATAATCGTGACTCCTTTAGTGCCAATGTCTAGGTCTATATTGACACCATAAGTGCATGTCTCCTGATTCAAATCCTTTTTTTCCACCATGTAGCCCCAAAACATTGCTTCGTCCATATTTCCTCACGAATCTTGTTGAGCTACATTAGGGGCCAATTTCCCGTGCTTTTCATCAACTCGTGTGATTATAATGTTGTGCTCATTGTTTGCTTCATTTTCCATTGGGGAAGAAATCTCAATTCTTCTTCCAAAGCATAAAAAAGAACCACTTCCTTGATGTACCCTGCCTCTTTCAAAAGGCATGTTGTCGAGGAAGAAGAAACCAAAAGAATGAAGAATTTTTGTAGGCTTGAAGTGAAATATGGGGGATTTTCACTGGAAACACAAATCAAACCTTGACTATCACTAAGATATATTCCCTCCATCGGCATTGTTGGCATATAAACATCAGGGGTGCACTCACGTCTACCGTCCATAATAAATACTGACACAAATGAGCTATAAAATACTTTCATGTCACTAGTACCAAGCACCAGAGCTTCATCCACCATCGTATTCAGCAAGGAGAATAGTTGGTTATTACATTCAACTTGGTAGTTAAACCAAGTGTTGGATATTGATCTCGAAAGGAGTGAGGTGAACCAAGTGTCGATGCCAATATCCACCTGTCAAATAACCATGATGCTTATATTAACACCCGATCTAGGGGAGCACCCTCCATCCTTGTTAGTTCCTTGCATTCCAAAAGTAGGAGATGTTCAAGTCTTTAATCTACAACACATTCCAAATTCTTCTCTTGGAAATTAACTCCAGCATTGGCCAATTTTTCCACAATCTTGTTAGCCTTCGGTCGAACATGTGAGGGGATGAGGACAAGGTGAGGAAGCAATAATTTCTTTAAGAATTCAATATTACATAGAAGTCTCTGTTGTTTTTTTTTCATATGAGATATGATCAATACATTATTATAATGATGATTGTTCCATATATAGGGAACATATGGTGACCATCCATGAAAGGATGCATCCATTGAATAATGAATAACTATTTATTATTATCATTTGCTTATTATATACGATATTTAATAATCAATCATTATATTATTAATTATTATTCTAAGAGAATGTCTTCTCGATGTTGTCCAAACATAAACACTCCCTCTTAACAATGGAGACATTTTGCATCATGCCATGCTTGTCTTTGATGTATACAAATGCAACACACTCAAGACGGGGCATAAATTTTTTTTGTTTTTCTTAAAGGATAGATTCTCCATCCATGGTTTCTAATTTGGAAAGTCCAAGAACCAGCCCGACCTCCCAGTCAAGGATCTCTGATTCTGGAGCCAAACGACTCCCTGAGACCTTGATGGTCTCGTGCTGTAATAAAACACATACCCTTTTGACTTGCTAGTGCAGGTCTAATGGTACCCGCGACCTTCCCTTCGCACTTGCAGAATCTCTGAGTTTGGGCGCTAGCCCCTTTTTCTGATAAGCCCCTCCTTGAGGTGACCTTGGGAAATAACCTGATGCAAACACACAATTGCGAGTGTGGCCAAAGGCGGTTTGAAATCAAACTACCTTTCGACCTATAATTCTCCACGAGCCTCCAAGTGTCCCTTCTTCAAAATCGTGGTTTGGATTGCGGCCTGCCTTCAACTTTTAAATTTCATGCATCCTTGATCCCCGCAATGCTACGGGACCGTCGATATCATGATCTTGTTGGTGCCTCTGAACTGATGGCTAATATCTATCCCTTTCAAAGCTGCGGATTAGATTTGACCTCTTTCAAATCAACGACTGTGATTTGTTTTGGAATTCCAGACTTCAGAATTCTCAAGTCTCAAACTTTCCTTTCTTTCGTACATCAATCTTTCGGAGTCAATGATTTGTGAACACCTTTCCTTCTCAATCAATGGCTCTACCTTTGCTTTAGGGGTTTGACCTTTCAACTAGATCAACGGTTCTGTGGCCCTTTTCTAGATCAACGATCGAGATTTCCTTTAGGTCTCCGGACTTCAGAGATTTCAAATCTCAAACTTTACTTCCCCTCGAAGTAAGCAGATTCTTTCCATGTTTCCACTTGAATCGGACGGTTGAGGATCACTTCAGGTCTTTACCCAAAATCTAAAGATTTATGTCACCTGTCCTCTTTATCTGATGGCTATGAATTACTTCAAGACTTTACCCAAAATCCTCTGATCTACACCATGTCTCTTCTAGATCAGATGGTCTAGATTCACCTTGGAAGATCCAACACTTGAGATTTACTTCAGATGATCTGACAACTGAGATCTACTTTGCATGATCGAATGATTGAGATTTACTTTGGCTCTCTAGATTTCCATACTTCGGGAGTCTCAAATCTCAATTGAAACTCTCGAATAGATTTCTCTGGAGTCCACGATCCATCGCCATGTGTCTACTTCGATCAACGGTCTATATCCACTCTCCACAAACACAAATCTCCGGAGTGAATCCCTCTGGACTATTGGATATTTTGACACCTATCCTCCCCAAATCAACGACCCTGGTCCTCTTCGGTGCTTTGACACTTTTAAACCAAGACCAGATCAACGGTCCTTCAACCTCCTCCTCGATCAACGATCAATATCTCCTTCTGGACTTCAGCACTTTCACCCTCTTCTTTACTCCAGAGTGCTCCATACATGGAGTTCTAGATCTAGCGCCACACATCCACTTTCAAATCAATGATTGTCGTCCACTTCAAGACTTCAGTCTTCGGTGATTTCAAATCTCAGTTTCTCCATGCTCTGCTTCTCCTGAAGCATTTTATCTGGAGTTCGTGATATGATGACATGTGTCCTCTCACAGATCGACGACTCCTAGCTACTTTGGCTATTCGGGGTTCGATGATTTCCATCTTTACTCCTTTTTTTTCTCCCGGAGTTCACGATATTTCACCATGTACCCTCTGGATATGACGGTCCAGATTCTCTTCGGTTCTTCGGCTCTTCAGGCTTCGATAATTTCAGACTCCTATGCACTCGTTTCTCCTGGAGTGCTTTCACCCAAACTTCATGGATTTCCGCCACATGTCCCTCTGCAATGGACAGTTGCGATCTTCTTCAACCTTCAGGAATTTGGGAGTTGTCACGCTCTTGACTTGGAAACCTCCAACGTCTTTTTCTTCAAAGACTCTGATCTATCGACACGTATCTCCTGTTGGTCGATGGATAGGAACTACTTTGTGTCTTTACACGAAGTCCATAGAATTATGCCACTGTCACTCCTCCTACTGATCTTCTTGATCTCTTCTGACTTAGAAGATTTTCTAAGTGCTCAAAGGCCTCGACCTTTGCTCCTCCTACGGGTTCATCTCTTGAACTTCGTATGCATGCCTGAAAGTGTTATTTCTTCTGAGCTTGATCCCCTTCAAGATTTTACCTTCCCACGTATTCCTTGCATTTCAAGGATCTCATCAAACACATATCAAAGGTCAATGACGATTGATGGTTCACAAAAATTACAGGACTCCAACATGTGTTCTCTTTATCAAAGACTTTGACCTCCACAATTTGGAAAGTGTTCGCTCAACTTGGTATTAACCAGAGTCGTTTATCTTCCATCCCAATGATATCAACAACGTTGGTAAATTGCGGGCCGTGAACTATCACGTCCGTTACTTTCACCTTCACGCTCTGAAATGATTCCCCACCCTTGATCTCCATTCATAAATCGATGGTTCACGGTGATTGTGCGGTCTCACCTCCGCAATATGAGAAGTGCTTGCTCGACTCTAATCTAATACTAGTCATTAATCTTCCATTCTCGACGAGATCAATGATGTAGGTTGATTATGGACATGAACTAACATGTCCTCTATCAGGTTCTTAAGTCATGGGTAGTTCTGGTAACTTGACTATCATCTACCTCCTAGATCAGGCAGTCGTGACGGTTCCTGGGAAGCCTCAGATCTGAGGTTCAAAGTTAACCTCAGGACTTTGGAACTTCAGGGATTTTACCTCCCTCATGACGAATTCGTTCAGTTCTCTAAACTCGTGAAGTCCAAATGACTCCAGGGTTAACTCCCACACTCTTTCCCATATCCAATGGTGACATCACACCGTGGCTATTTCCGAAAAGATTTGATTCGTTCATCTTCCAAACAAAGAGACCTTCCCTTATTTGGATACTTCAACCTTGTTGTTGTTTCTGAGCTTTGTTAGCTCTGAAAGTCTTAATAGGTTTGCGCTCTATCTCTTGAACTTAACGCTTCGAAGAATTCTTCCGCACACCCCTCACACTCATTCCTCAAATATAGAACTTAAGGGATTCTTGGTCTCTGTCTGCCTCGTAGAGATCCTATGCATACATGCACTATCTGTCATGATATTTAATAGACTCCCTCCTCCAAGGGACTCAGAATGACTAGGAGTGTCGACATGCATACATGAAATTGTGCCCAAGGTTGACGAACTCATAGTTCATGGATCTATCTTAAGCCACCACAGGGCGCAAGCATTTACAAATACAAAACATGTCCAATCCATACTTTCTTAAATACACAATTTAAACAAGAATAAAGAGATACAGTATAACCATTAAGAAAATATACACATCCCTGGGTCATGCACAGTATATCCCATTTCATTACATAATTACAGCTTAATTTCATAGGGTATGAGAATACTTATCTATTACAAGTTGCATCCAACCAATTAACTGTGGGTGTACGCATTTCCAACCAACCATAGGCTCAGAGGCATTCATTCTTGACACTCTAGCCACCCCTGTGCCAAGCCATGATATCACTAGGGAATTTACACCATCTCTTAGAGAAACTCTCTTTGTCATGACGACCCTATGAGGTTTATCAGTTGCTTCCTTAGCATCAAGCTCGTGTTTGAGTCCTTCAAGCCATTCTCTCGGCACTTCCTTTGGGTTTGCACATCTCGCTTACATTCTTGTGCTCTTGACCCCCGTTTCCTCTCTTGATGTCTCTGTTTATATCTTACCTTCCCTCCTCTGGAAGGTTTTTGACCTGTCATGTTCCATCTGTCAAAAGGAAGCTTGGGTCTACAGGTCTCTGTGCTACTTTGAGCTGACATCCTACAGCTATACCATGATTCCATTCATGGGGGTGGTTGATGATTCAACCATTGGTCCTTTCTTTATTAACTGATTTCTTTCCTCTAAAGATATCATGACTCGTACTTGAAGGCTTCACCCCCCAATAGTCAGTTATGGGAAGTTTTACAATAATACATTTACATTGTCCACATGCCTTAGCATGGTAATCCTATTTTATGATTAATTACAAGTTGGTGGAAACAAGGGTGTTACAATTCCCTCCCCCTTAAAGGAACACTATCATCGGTGTTCTTTCTCAAAAACACCTGTGATGCCTTTCTCATTTAGTTGTTTCATAAATATTGATCCTTCCTCCTCGGTCGGGTCCTTTTTCAGACCTTAAATCTTGGTCACCTGCTTTCAATAATTCTTGGACAGCAAGCACGTTAATAATAGTCTTATGCGAAAACATTGCATAAAATTTCTAGGAAAATTTCATAATCTTAGCATAATAATTATATGTGCAGTTTCTAGATTTGTATCCACATGGTTGTTTTGTTATCTAGACTCATTATTTTTCCTTGACATACCCATTGGTTGCATGATCCCCATCAATAGTTTACAAGAACTATAAAGGTTTCATCTTTCTTACTGTCACTCACCCTCCAGGCCTAGGTTCAGGCATCCCCTTCTCTATTATACAGTCCCTCGGGTGATCCATCTTGCCTTGCCAAGGTTTTCTCGCACAGGAAGAACTATCCATTGTGTGCATGATTCCAATCAATAGTTTACAAGAACTATTAAGGTCTCCTCTTCCTTTTGTTCACTCACCCTCCAGGCCCAGGCTCAGGCATCCCCTTCTCTGCTATACATTCCCTTGGGTGATCCATCTTTCCTTTCCAAGGTTTTCTCACATAGGAAGAATTCTAGAGACTCTATCGAGTCTTACAGTCAAGGAACCCCTCACAATTTCTCTGCTGAGACATCCCTCAAGCTTGTGTTACCTCAAAACAACATATTTTAGGAAATCATGGCTTACGACATGGTTCTCATGGCTCAACAGTAACCATTTTTCATGCTTTTATAGCTTGACATCCTTCCAGCTCAGCTAAAGTTAAGAACGAAGGTTACTCTCCTTCTCTTGGCACTGTAATAGATAGGGATGAAGTTTACTCTACTTCTCTCAACACCGTAATAGATAGAGATGAATGTTAATCTCCTTATCCCAGTACCGTAATAGATAGGGACGAAGGTTACTCTCCTTCTCCTGGTACCGTAATAGATAGGGATGAAGGTGACACAACCCTCCCAACCCGCAGGTCGAAAGTACATGCACACAAGATATTTCCCCTTCCACTGGCTTGAAGAGCGCTTGACCGACTCTTCTATTTCCCCTTTGGGAAATTTGCACCCACAACAAAACTTCGTGGAATTTTCCCTTCACGTTTCCAGAGATTGGGCTTCGTGACTTCGCGAATCCGGTGGTCAAATGCCCCTGTCTCTCAATCCCCGAAACTCGAAAACAGTCAACACTTGACCTTTCCCTTGTCAATTTCACATTTCTCCTTATCACGATTTCCAGAGTTGTGATGTCGTGCAACTCTGCTCCACGAACCCCGAAATTCCGAGACCCGAATTACCAAAACTCCGATGCACTCACAAGTTTGACCTTTCAACGGCTCCTCATTCCATCGAGATTTCGGACTTTGTGATCCCTGATGAAAATATTTCGAGACTTCCACCCATGAAACCCGAAATGGTCAATGATATTGACTTCTGTGTCGATAATGCACCACCTGTCTGCCCTGTTGTCTTCTGTGGCCCCACAAAATCCTTTCGTCCCTTCGAAACTTTGTCCTTCACGATTTTGTGAGTCCTGATGAAAAGATTATGGGACATCAGTTCACGAAACCCTGAAATGGAAATCCACGACCAAATCCAATGACTCATGTCGGTTTGAATCTACGGCTCTGCGTCTCCTGAGCTTAAACCTATGAAATCACTCTCCGTAACTCCCCTTCTCTCTCGTGAGATCTGACGGCTCACGAAACTTCGCAAATTATCCATGGAGAATTTCGACCGTCCATTTTCCTTCCTTCTCAGGGACTTCTGCAACCTTTTGCCAAAGGGTTTCTCACGGTACTTAACCACCTGCGACACAAAATTTGTGACACCTTCTCAATGATCCTATGCGCAAACTTTTTGTGATTTCTTCAACGACTATGGAGACTCTGTTCCTCCTGGGCTTTCTCCAACTCTGAGTCTTGAAGAAGACTCCTACACGCACTCCTTGTGGTAGATTCCTAAATTACTCCAAGGAATTAAAGTCCTTCGACTCTGTGCACTCCCTGCAGCAATAGTCCTTTAGCAATTTCCTCATATTCGCAAACTCTGAAAATTTACTCGGCCTGCGCACTCCTTGCATGGCTCCTTTGCCTAAATGCACTTCTAAGAGAATGAGAACAAAAGATATCTTATCTAAGATTTCAGAGATAAACCTTTGAACCCTTTGTCAACATACTCCTTGCGGACAATTTAACTGCACTCCTTGCAGGAACTCTTGCTCAGATGGAGAAAAAATTGAAACTCATCTCCCTTACTCTTCCTCTCAGATTTCAAACATTTAATAAGAAATCATACACACATAGCATAAATAGAAAATGCATGAAAGAAAGAGTAAAACATTTATGAGCATAATATTCAACAATACATACATAGAGAATATATGAACACCATGAGTCTGAATCAAAACCCTTTTTGTATTAATCCAGAACTTTTGTACATGGAATTCTTCTACACAACTCTCTGCTTCTTCTCCTCTATACTCTATGCTCTCAACTGGAATAATCTCCTTCTTCTATTCTATTCTCTGTTACAATACATAATGAGGGTGTATATATCTTGTTTCCCTCTTTCATTCTAAGCTGTCTAATCTACGTATTAAATTCTATCTACTTGCATTAACTATTATAAATGCCTTCTACCTACTAAGGACGATAGCATATCACTCAAGGTCATTTTACATTATGCAAGTGTGCCTCCACTTGACGACTTCATTAATGTTTCAATACCTTTTCAAAATTTTCACTGGGTTTTTTTCTAGTTGTCTTTTATCTCTGCATTGGCTCGCTTGAGATGCTCCTGCAGCATACTCCCTTGCCTGAAAATTTTCATGGGCTCTTGTCCATGAGCTCGCATACAGTATGTCCCTGCCTCTAGATCTCTACTTCGTTCTCCCAGCTAGCATCTTCAACTGGATGGCCCTTCCATTTGACCAAATATTCAAAGTATTTCTTCCGCCTGGTCTTCTTTTTTACCCTTTTGTCCAGTATGTGCTCCATCTGCGGCTTTTCTACAACTAGCATCTTCTTTTGCCATTGAACCTCTGGATGTTCATTTCCCATTCCTTCTTCCTCAGCTTTGTATGGGTACAAATCTGAGATATTAAATATTGGAGAAATTCCGATCCTTTTGGGTAATTTAATCTCATAAGCATTCGCCCCAAATTTCTTCAAGACCTTACATGGTCTGATTTTCTTCATTTTTATTTTATTATATGTTCCTCTCGGGAACCTTTCCTTTCTTAGATGTGCGAGGATCAAATCACCAACTTCAAATTTGATCCAAGTGGATATTGGTGGCCACCCGCCTATTCCACTTGGACCCACACCATTGTTTCTTTCAGTTTTTCAGTTTCCTTAATTGTAGCACAATTTACTATTTTTAGCAGTTCTTCGGGTCCTGAACTTCCAGAGTTGTTTTGAGGCCCTAAATGACATTTTTTGGGCATGAATGCTTCGACGAATATGAGTCCATTTTGGACTCAATGTTCATTGTCAACAATGTAGTCCTCAGATAGATCTTTCTAACAAAGTATCATGTGCGTCAAACGGAGATAGTATGCCAAAGTTACGACCTAGGAAATTGATGTACCAATTTACCCCAACGGGGCCCATATTCTGGCGTTTCATCTCCTAGGGTTAGGTTTTTGGATGTTTAGGGTTTTCCATTGTTTCTCAGTAATATATAGGCCTTCGAGCCTCATTGTAAGAGGCAGTTCGGAGGCCAGTAGCCACCACATCTGTTCTCAGAGATAAGCTACCAACGCCCTAGCTAGTTTATTTCCATTCTGTTTGTAAGCATTTTCAGTCATTTGTTATTAATGAAATGAAGTCTTATTTCTGCTGCATCTTTGCATTTATGTGTATTTCTGTATTTCATTGTGTTCCTACATAAATCCGGATCAGTGGTATCAGAGCAGTCTACTCGTCTCGATATTTCTTTGCATGTCCCCAACAAGGTCGAGGTATAAGGAGTTGGGGCTCGATCTGGTTGAACCTTTGCAAAATCAGTCTCGCAAACCCCAATGACCACCCATGGGGGAAGAAAAGAAAGATGAGGGAGCAGGAGATCCGATCAAAATGTTGCTCGAGGAGGCCCTCGAGAAACAAAGGAATGCGATGATGGACAACTTTGCCCAGATTCTTCAACGGATTCCCACTAGTGGCGCATCGACATGCAACAGCCACTCTGGAGGCACCACTCCTTTTAAGGTACAAGTAAACTTTGACATTCCCATATTTGAGGGTCAAATAGATGTAGATGTCATAGATATATGGTTGAATCTGTTA
Source organism: Picea engelmannii (assembly GCA_009831015.1). Taxonomy (NCBI): domain Eukaryota; kingdom Viridiplantae; phylum Streptophyta; class Pinopsida; order Pinales; family Pinaceae; genus Picea; species Picea engelmannii. The sequence goes on along the minus strand of ML818555.1, from coordinate 19,778 downwards.
GAAGGATATTTCTCGGTTCATGAATTTTCTGACCGAGAAAGAATTATTTTCGCACTCTTCAAAGCCACCCCCCATGTCAAGGACTGGTGGGAAACCTACTTGGAGCAACAAGGAGAGGGGGAACCCTCTTTGTTCTTGGCCACACCCACTTGGAATTCTTTCTGAGATTCCATCAAGGAACAATATTATCTCGTGGGGAGCTATGAGGACAAATACATGTAATGGACTACGCTGCGACAGCAAAGGGACCAAGATGTGCATGAGATGACGAATCTGTTTCATACCCTACACACAAAGTTGGGTATCAAAGATTCAGAGAAACATTTGGTGTTAAAGTACCACAGTTGTCTGCATAGATACATTCAAGAGGAAATGGATTTCCTTGACATCTCCTCGCTTGGTGTGGCATACTGATATGCTGCCAAGATTGAGAAGAAGTTCAAACAGAAAAAGTGAGACTTTGGGTCTGTGAATCAGAAGCAAGGGAAAGGTACCACCAAACCATAGAACAAAGGACCAAGCCAAGCTGGAGCAGCCTAGGATAACCCGCCAAAGCCACAAGAAAATAACAACACCACAAAGCCAAAAAAGGACATGGGGAAGTGGTGTGAGTTCCATAAGAGCTCCACTCACAACACAAGTGAGTGTCGGGCCAAGCAGTCACTGGTAGTCGAGTTGAAGGCTTCTGAATCGGATGCATGCTCCTACTCTGAATCAGAACCCGACAAGGGGAATGATAGGGGGAAGCAAGTTATCGATGCAGAGCCCAACGCCACCGTTGCCACCACGAAGATCCAGAAGGAGGAACTAGAAGATCCAGAGGAGGTAGAGCGTCTCTTCCATTCCAAGATGTGGGTAAAGGGTTCCCCGTTGCAGTTCATTGTTGACAGAGGGACCCAGAAGAACCTCATCTTGGTAGAGGTCGTGAAGCGGCTAGGCTTGCTAACCACAGCACACCCACAACCATACACAATCGGGTGGTTGCACCCGGACCTTCGCGTCAGCCAACAATGTCGCCTTCCCTACAACATCAAGCCCTTCACGGATGAGGTATTATGTGACATTGCTCCTCTTGATGTTTCTGATGTATTATTAGGCCAATCGTACTTGTGGAAGCGACATGTTGTGTGTGAGTCCAGGCCTCGTGCTGTTATTATCACTTTGGGCAATAAGCTGTACAAGATACCAGAGATAGCACCGCCTACCACCATCTCTTTGGTTACTGCAAAACAATGCAGTAAGCTCATTTCCAAGACCAGGAAATTTTTTTTCCTGATGATATGCCCTCAGGGAAAGATGAATATTGTGGCCATGACCTCCAGACAGGGCTCTGCTGCACAAAAAAAACAGATGGATAAGGTTGTGGAGGAGTACAAGGACATCTTCACCTCCCCCACAGGGGTGCCTCTACACTACCAGGTCAAGCACCCCATCGATCTGACCCCAGGTACGTTGTTTCCCAATGGACCCATCTATCGACGCTCTGCTCTATAGAATGACGAAATCAAGAGGCAGATTCAGGAGCTGTTGCAGAAAGGTCACATCCAGCTGAGTTCATCACCCTGTGGGAGCCTGATCGTGTTGGTGCAGAAGAAGGATGGGACTTGGAGACTTTGCATTGACTATCGAGCACTGAACAAGATCACTGTTCGGAATAGGTACCTGATCCCACGAATTGATGACCTTCTAGACCAACTCAAGGCGGAGAAATATTTCAGCAAGATCGACTTGAAGTCGGGGTATCACCAGGTACCAATCGAACCCTCTGATGTGTGGAAAACTACCTTCAAATCCAAGGAGGGCCTTTTCGAATGGTTAGTCATGCCATTCGGGTTGAAAAATGCCCTCGCAACCTTCATGAGGCTAATGGAAGACATCCTACGACCATTCACCAACTCATTTGTAGTGGTGTACTTGGATGACATTCTGATCTTTAGCCAGACTTGGGAAGAGCACCTCCACCACATCCGACAGGTCCTCCAAACACTACGACAACACAAGTTGTGTGCCAATTTGGAGAAATTCACTTTTGGCATGACCCAGGTTCAGTATTTGGGATACATTATTGATGAGTGGGGGTGCATGTGGATCTAGCAAAGATCCAAGTCATTTGGGATTGGCCAGCCCCAACCACCCTAACAGAGCTCCGCAGCTTTTTAGGTCTTGCCAATTTCTACCATAGGTTTGTGTTGGGATTCTGTCATATCACTTGGCCCTTGAGTCAGGTCACCAAGGGAGGAGCTAAAGAAAAATTCTTTTGGTATGAATCTCAACAGAAGGCATTTGGGGAATTGAAGCATCGCCTCTGCTCTGCACCAGTGCTCACATTACCAGACTTGCAACAACCATTTGAGATCGAGACAGATGCCTCTGACTATGCCATTGGGTCAGTCCTTACTCAACATGGGCATCCAGTGGCATATCACAGTGAGACACTTTCTGACACAGTCCAAAAGTATCCCACTTATGACAAAGAAATGTATTCCATTGTGCAAGCTTGTCAACAATGGAAGCATTACATTTTGGGAAAGGAAACGACCATCCACATAGGCCACCAACCCCTGCAGTTCATACAGACACAATGGAAGTTGCAGAACGATTGCCATCAGAAGTGGTCCACATACCTGCAACAATTTCATTTGAACATTAAGTACAAGAAAGGAAACACCAATAATATTGTAGACTGCCTTAGTCGACCACCCATCGTGGCGCTAACCACTGTGCTCAACTCTTGTGGGCACGAGACTTCCGATTGGCCACTTCTCTACACAAGTGATCTAGAATTTGGCCACACATACAATACACTCTTGGAGGGTAAGCAAGTTCCCAATTTTCACCTCCAGGATACCCTACTTTGTCACCTAGGACACCTTTGTGTTCCTTCAAGCGAGCGTGCCAAGATGATTTGGGAGGCGCACTACAGTTGGGTCGTTGGGCATTTCGGGGTCGAGAAAACCATGGCAGTACTACAAAAGTATTTCTATTGGCCGAACCTTCGACAGGATGTCGGGAAGTACATCAAGTCCTGCACTGCTTGCGCCATTGCCAAACTGACCATCAAGAAGCAAGGCCTCTATACTCTGCTTCCTACCCCCAGTCAACCTTGGGAATCCATCTCTATGGATTACATGTCGGGCCTTCCTTCTACTAAGCATGGCAATGACTGTGTTTTTTTGGTCGTCGACCGATTCTTGAAGATGTCCATTATGATGGCCTACAAGAAGAATATCACAGCAAAAGCCATTGCTAAACTCTTCTTTAAACGAGTGTGGGTACACTTTGGGATCCCACAGTCTATAATCTCAGATCGGGACAGTAGATTCGTTAGTACATTTTGGTCTAGCCTCTGGCTTATGATGGACACCAAGCTCACCAAGTCCACAACATTCCATCCGCAAACTGATGGGCAGACAGAGGTCGTCAACCAGATGATTGTATACATTCTGCACATGTACAACTCAAAGCATCCACGTACATGGGATGAGAGCCTCCCCTATGTACAACAAAGCTACAACCGGGCTCTCCATAGCTCAACTAACCACAACCCCTTTCAATTGGGCTTGGCATTCCAACCACTATGTCCCATTGATGTAGCCATGCCATTTGCGGCTACTCGGGCAGATTCATCCCATGTCCAGTCTAAGGCTAACAAGGCAAACAACTTCATTGAGCGCATTCAGCACATCCACCAACAATTTCATGACATCTTGGATAGAGCCAATGATAAGTACAAGCAACGACATGATCAACATCGGGTGCCACAGAACTTCCAGGTGGGCGACAAAGTGTGGCTACATTTGCAAAAGGAGAACCTCGCTAGACCCTATCGCAAGATTCACCCACTCCGATATGGGCCATACACCATCACCAAGGTTGTAGGGGACACTGCCTTTGAGCTCGGTATTCCACCATTCCTTGGTCTGCACCCAGTATTCAATGTGGACTGCCTTTGGCCCTACTTTCCACCTCTACTAGACACATCTGACATGGAATAACAACTCACACCAACAGAGTTAAACCCAGATTGCATGGAACAAGCCACAATTGATTGAATTATGGACACACAGATCAATAACACCCGCCAATAGAGGATCCAGCTATATCGAGTTGTCAAAGCAGGCCAACTCCTTCACCAGGGCAAGTGGCTCACCAGGAACCAAGTTCAGCAGAAGTTTCCTCATCTCATGGAGGAACTCAATGCAATGGGGACCATTGCTTCCTAAGGGGGGAGGACTGATCTAGGTGGATCTTGGTGGCCACCCACCTATTCCACTTGGACCCACACCATTGTTTCTTTCATTTTTTTCAGTTTCCTTAATTGTAGCACAATTTACTATTTTTAGCAGTTCTTCGGGTCCTGAACTTCCAGAGCTGTTTTGAGGCCCTAAATGACATTTTTTGGGCATGAATGCTCCGATGAATAAGACTCTGTTTCGGACTCAATATTCACTATTAGCAATGTAATCCTCGAATATATATTTCTAATGATGTATCATGTGCGTCAAACGGAGATAGTACGCCAAAGTTATGACCCCGGGAAATTGATGTACCAATTTACCCCAACGGGGCCCATATTCTGGCGTTTCATCTCCTAGGGTTAGGTTTTTGGATGTTTAGGGTTTTTCATTGTTTCTCAATAATATATAGGCCTTCTAGACTCATTGTAAGAGGCAGTTCAGAGGCCAGTAGCCGCCACATCTCTTCTCAGAGATAAGCTACCGGCGTCCTAGCTAGTTTATTTCCATTCTGTCTGTAAGCATTTTCAATCATTTGTTATTAATGAAATGAAGTCTTATTTCCGCTGCATCTCTGCGTTTATGTGTATTTATGTATTTCATTGTGTTCCTACATAAATCTGGATCAAAATTGAAGCTGTCTTTTGTGTTGATCTTCTCTCCATTTATATTCCTGACTCGAACTTTGCAATCATTCCTTCACTTGGCTATGAAGTTCCTTCATCGCCTCTGCAAAATTTTCTGCACTAGCACTCCTAGTCGTAGTCTATTCTAAACCTCTCAGCTCAGAAAATCCTCTCGGCTACATGCCATAGAAAATCTGAAACGGACTCTGTCCCATGCTTCTGTTAACTGAATCGTTATAAGCAAACTCTGCCTGTGGTAATATGTTGTCCCACTGGTTATGGTGTTCTCTCACCAAGCTTCTCAGCAAGTCTCCCAGACTTCTGTTCACAGCTTCTGTTTGTCCATCCGTCTGGGGATGATAAGCTGAACTAAACAACAATTTTATTCCCAGCTTCTTCCATAAGGTTCTCCAGAAGTGTCCTACGAACTTAGTGTCTCGGTCTGAAACTATACTTGTTGGTAAGCCATGAAGTCGAATGACTTCTTTGAAACACATATTCGCAATGTGAGTTGTGTCACTGGTTTTCTGACATGGTATAAAATGTGCCATTTTGGAAAATCTATCCACCACCACAAAGATTGAGTCAAACCCTCTTTGTGTTCTTAGCAACCCCAATATGAAGTCCATGTTGATTGCATCCCACGACCTCTCAGGTATGGGTAATGGTTGATAAAATCCTGCATTCTACCTCTTGCCCTTTGAATGTTGGCAAATTCTACATCTGTCCATGAATCTTTTGACGTCTTCTCACATTCCTGGCCAAAAATAAGACTCATTCAACTTTGCGAATGTCTTGTCATGAGCGAAGTGTCTAGCCAGTCCTCCACTGTGTTTCTCCTTCAATAAATTCTCCCTCATGGAGCATTTTGGAATACAAAGATGATTACCTTTAAGCAGTAATCCCTCCTAGATCATGTACTCTACCCATTGGCTTCTATCTCCGAGAATTGGATTCTCAGTTGCTTCGTACGCCCCTTTAAAATTTGGATCACTTATGTACATGTCCCTGAGATCATCAAAACCCAATGTTTTGACTTTGAACTACTGCAATAGTAAACACTTTTTGCTCAAAGCATCAACAACTTTGTTAGTAGCACCATAAATATGTTTAATCACAAAAGTGAAATTTTGCATATAGTCAACCCATTTTACATGTCTTTGATTCAACTTCTCTTGTTGAGTCACAAATTGTAATGCATTATTATCACTATATAAGACAAACTCCTTGGGAATCAAGTAATGTCTCCATTTCTTTAATGCCTGTATAATAACATAGAACTCCTTGTCATACATGGAGTATTTCACCTTGGCTTCATTCAGATTCTCACTGAAGTATGCTATCGGCCTGTCTTCTTGACTCAAGACTGTCCCAATCGCAAATCCACTTGCATCGTATTTCACTTGAAATGTCTTTTGGAAAACAGGCAACACCAGAATTGGTTGTTCTGTGATTTTCCTCTTCAACAGATTAAAACTCTTCTCATCCTCTTCTATCCAGTGAAAAGATTTGTGTCTTTTCTTCACTGTGTCCATCATCAATGCATTAATTTCACTGAAATTTCTGATGAATTTTCGGTAGAAACTAGCCAGTCCATGAAAACTTCAAACTTCAAATATGCTCTTCGGTGATGGCCAATTCTTGATTACCTCCACCTTATCTGGATCCATCCTCAACTTGTCTACGGAAATAACAAAATCCAAATAAACGAGCTCTGTCTTCATGAATGAGGACTTCTTCATGTTTATCAGCAACTTCTCCTGCTGTAACCTCTGCATCACTGTAGCCAAATGTTTCAGATGCTCGACTTCTGTCTTGCTGAAAATCAATATATCATCAAGATATACGATAACAAATTTTCCGATGAAATCCTTGAGAATTTCATTCATCAATCTCATGAAAGTACTTGGCGCGTTCGTTAAGCCAAATGGCATAACAAGCCATTCATACAACTCCTCATTAGTCTTGAAGGATGTCTTCCATTCATCACCTTCCCTCATGCGAATCTGGTGATAACCACGTTTCAAATCAATTTTCAAAAAATATTTTGCTCCACTCAAGCAATCCATTATATCATCCATCTTTGGCAATGGAAATTTGTACCTGATGGTTATCTTGTTGATCTCCCTTGAGTCATTATACATCCTCCAGCCTCTGTCTTTCTTTGGACTGACTATTGTCGGCACAACACACTGACTCAAGCTTTCCCTGACCAAACCCTTGTCCAACAAATCCTGGACTTGTATTTTGACCTCTTCATTCTCCTGTGGCATCAATCTGTACGCTGCTTTGTTTGGAAAACTAGCTCCCAGTATGAGATCAATGTGATGACTCACACTTCTGATTGGTGGCAATGAACAAGGTAGTTCGTCCACTACTATGTCATCGAACACATCCTCCAGCCTCCGTCTTTCTTTGGACTGAGTATTGTCAGCACAACACATGGACTCAAGCTTTCCCTGACCAAACCCTTGTCCAACAAATCCTGGACTTGTCTTTTGACCTCTTCATTCTCCTGTGGCATCAATCTGTACGCTGGTTTGTTTGGAAAACTAGCTCCCAGTATGAGATCAATGTGATGACTCACACTTCTGATCGGTGGCAACGAACGAGGCAGTTCATCCACTACTATGTCAGCGAACTCTTCCAGTAGTTCCTGAACTTCTTCTGGTAAATTATCCACCCTTGTGCTATTTAAAACAATCTTTGGCTTCCTGACCACAATGAATTGCGGTTCCTCCTTCTACTTAACTTCTGTAAGAAGTTCCTTCCCACTCATGAGAAGTACAGTGTTACTTACTTCAAGTTTCACATCCTTAACTTTGATTGGAAGCAACATGTGAGTTCTCCCATTCTTTTCTAGGGTGTATGTGTTCATTCTCCCATCATGAATCACATTTCTGTCATATTGCCACGATCTACCCAGCAATAGATGACAAACATCCATAGGAATAACATCACATAATATCTTATCATTATATCCTCCTATCTTAAATTCAACTAAACACTGTTTAGTGATAGTTACCTGATGTCCTTTTTGTAACCACGAAACTTTGTATGGGCTTGGATGTTCAACTGTCTCCAGCTCCAGCTTCTCTACCATCTCTGTTGAAACGAGATTATCTGTGCTACCACTATCCACGATGACCTTGCATACCCTGTCCTTGGTCTTGCAAGAAGTCTGGAAAAGTCTGTTTCTTTGGACTGAACTCTCCACCTCCTTTTCTAGTGTCAAAAGAGATTTTCGCATCATCAACGATCTTCCGCCTTCAGCATCCTCTGCTTCAATATTCTACCTTTGTTCTTTGGAAATGTGAGCCTCACCACCTTCGTTCTTTCTGTCTAGAAATTCATAAGACTTGTGTCTGACCTTTCCGCACATGAAGCATTTTATTACTCCACCTCTTCCTCTTCCTCTACCTCTAGTATGAGGAAACATGTTATTATCAGCATACTCTCCTTTCTGATCAACATATTTTCTTCCCTGTCCAGCATATTGCCCTCGCTGTGAGATTCCACTTTTCTCAATCTAAGGTTGAGGTTTATTCCAATATTCTTTAGGCTTCTGATTTCTATCTTGGACAACTGACTTGCCCCTGGCTTGACTTCTGCCTCGGCCTCTTTGACCCTACTTTCGGCTCAACTTCTCTTCCACCTTTAGAGCTATTTGATAAGCATCTTCCACCATTCGGATGGTCATCATGCTCATCTCATCTTGAATTTTGTATCTCAGGACATTCATATACCTGGAAAATTTTTCATCATTACTTTCACGATGACCTACTTTGATGTTCATCCTATAGAATTCTTCAGTGTACTCCTTCAATATCATTAGCTTCTGTCTCAAGTTCTGCATTCTTCAAAACAGAGTAATTTGATAATCCCTGGGGATGAATTTCGCCTTCATCTTTGCGATCATCTTGTCACAACTCTTGCTCTTCTACTTGCCTTGGAAACATCTGTCAGCTTGTAGCTCATCCCACCACAATTTTGCATGTCCTTTAAGTCTCGTGAGAGCATGTTTGACCTTCTTGTCCTCTTCGACATCTTCATAGTCAAAATATGGTCTAGGGCTCTAATCCAATCTAGAAGCTCCTCTACATCGAGATTTCCCTCATAAAATGGAATGTCCATCTTGGCCCTTGCACTCATTCTTGCAATAGCTCTAAGCAAGCGTTCGTTTGTTGCATCTTCTGTTGTGACTTCTTCTTCGTCATGTCCAGCTTCATTTTCTCTTTCGGAATCGCTAACATCCCCAACATTAGTTGCGCACCTCTGTGTTGTCTCCATGTCTTCAAGTCTGGCACATAGGTCACGCATCTCTCTCTCCATGGCTGGATCAGGCATCTGCCTACCCCTTCTTCTCGGCATTTCCCTGTCCTCTAGCGGATCGAGTGTTTGTCTGTACCTTATTCTCGGTGGCATGGTGAATTCTCCTTTTTCCTGCTACAGAAAACAAAGAAACCTTTCTGCGCTCTGATACCACAAATGACACAGCCCTCCAAACCCGTAGATCGGAAGTCCACGCACACAGGATCTTTTCCCTTCCACTGGCCCGAAAATCTCTTGGTCGGCTCTTCTATTTCCCCTTCAAGAAATCTGCACCCACAACAAAACTTCGTGGAATTTTCCCTTCATGTTTCGGGAGATCGGGCTTCGCGACTTCGCGTATCCGGTGGTCAAACGCCCTTGTCTCTCAATCCCTGAAACCCGAAAACAGTCAACACTTGACCTTTCCCTTGTCAAATTCAGATTCTCCTTATCGCAATTTCGAGAGTTGTGATGTCGTGCAACTCTGCTCCATGAACCCCGAAATCCCGAGACCCGAATTACCAAAACTTCGATGCACTTGCAAGGTTTACCTTTCAATGGCTTCTCATTCCATCGAGATTTCAGACTTCACGATCCTTGATGAAAATATTTCGGTAATTCCACCCACGAAAACCCGAAATGGTCAATGATATTGACTTCCGTGTTGATAGTGCACCACCTGTCTGCCCTGCTGTCTTCTGTGGCCCCACAAAATCCTTTCGTCCCTTCGAAGCTTCATCCTTTGCGATTTCGCGAGTCTTGATGCAAAGATTCTGGGACCTCAGTTCACGAAACCCCGAAATGGAAATCCATGACCAAATCCAATGACTCCTATCAGTTTGAATCTACGACTCTGCCTCTCCTGAGCTTGAACCTGTGAAAACACTCTCCGTAACACCCCTGCTCTCTCATGAGATCTAACGGCTCGTGAAACTTCACGAATTCTCCATGGAGAATTTCGACTGTCCATTCTCCTTCCTTCTCAAGGACTTCTACAACCTTTTACCAAAGGGTTTCTCATGGTACTTAACCACTCGCGACACAAAATTTGCGACACCTTCTCAATGCTCCTATGCACAAACTTCCTGTGATTTCTTCGACGACTATGGAGACTCTATCCCTCCTGGGCTTTCTCCAACTGTGAGTCTTGAAGAAGACTCCTTCATGCACTCCTTGTGGTAGGTTCCTCAATTACTCCAAGGAATTAAAGTCCTTCGACTCTGTGCACTCCCTGCAGCAGTAGTTCTTCAGCAATTTCCTCATATTCACAATCTCTGAAAATTTACTCGGCCTGCGCACTTCTTGCACGAATCCTTTTCCTAACAACACTTCTGAGAGAATGAAAACAAAATCTATCTTATCTGAGCTTTCAGAGATAAACCTCTGAACCCTTTGTCAACGCACTCCTTGCAGACAATTCAACTGCACTCCTTGCAGGAACTCTTGCTCAGATAGAGAAACAATTGAAACTCATCTCCCTTACTCTTCCTCTCATATTTCAAACATTTAACAAGAAATCATACACACATAGCATAAATAGCAAATGCATGACAGAAAGAGTAAAACATTTATTAGCATAATATTCAACAATACATACACAGAGAATATCTGAACACCATGAGTCTGAATCAAAACCCTTTTTGTATTAATCCAGAACTTATGTACATGGAATTCTTCTACACAAATCTCTTCTTCTTCTCCTCTATACTCTATGCTCTTAACTGGCATAATCTCCTTCTTCTATTCTATTCTCTGTTACAATACATAATGAGGTTGTTTATATCTCGTTTCCCTCTTTCATTCTAAACTGTCTAATCTATGTATATCTACTTGCATTAGCTATTATAAATGCCTTCTACCTACTAAGGAAGAGAGTGGATTGCTCAAGGCCCTTTTACATTATACAAGTGTGCCTCCACTTGACGACTTCATTAATGTTTCAAGACATTTTCAAAATTTGTGCTGGGTGCTTTTCTAGCTGTCTTTTATCTCCACGCTGGCTCGCTTGAGATGCTCCTGCATCAAAAGGTTACTCTCCTTCTCCCAGTAATTCATTCTTTACATATCCAAACAAATTGTTAGTCTCTATTTCATGCGATTGGATTATGCTCTTTTTCACAGTTCTTCCTTGAACCCGACAATTGTTTTTTTTTGTGCTTTTCTCCACTAAACTATGTAACAGGGGTCACTGCTATTTTTTTTGCGCTTTCTTGTTTGCGACCCTATGTAAGAAAAGTATGGTAATGGTAAAAAAATTTGACATGAGCCCCTTAAAATTGAAATTGTACCCAAGTCCGATTGTCAATTTTCATATTGCGAAACTATCAGTGCTTTTTTGTAGGACACAGAACAACAAAAAAACCCAATTTTCATTCCCCCATCCCGAGAACCCGCTATCCAAAGATTGACAAATTATGCTATGAAGGCTTCATCCATGCTCTTTAATATCTCATCCCCATACTGTATAAAAGTACATATTTCATATGTATAAATATAAATATCTACTTTGTAAAATTACATATTTTGTATGTATAAATTATGCATATTTTCCCCTGCATGGTCATTTTCAAAATTACATATGCGGTAAATCACTCACTCAAATTTCACATATCATACTTCACGTATATATATGTGTGTGTGTTTCTTTAAATTTATACAAATATGTAAGACATTTTATTATCTTTTCTACATAAATGTCATAAAATTGTGTTCACTATTTTATCTTTACCAGTTGTCCTGCTTACTGCTTGCCACAGAGGCCGTTACAATTGAATTAGTCTGAACTGCGCTTGTTAATTTGTATATCATGGAACTTTCGGTATTCTTTGTAGGCCACAGAACAACAGAGGCTCATTTTTCGGCTTGCTAGCCCGAGAACCCGCGATGCCAAAAACGTTGGCTAGCTATGAATTCAGGGCTCTGTGCATGCTCTATAAAATGTAATCCCCATAGTCTATAAAAGTACATATTTCGTAAGTATAAAAGTAAATATCTTCTTTATAAAATTGCATCTTTGTTATGTATAGTTTATGTTGTCCAGGAACCTTTAATTTCATAAATTTCAATTTCTTGTGTCCAGGAACCCTTGTTTTAAGAAAAGCTATTTCGGGAATGTTAGTTTTTTTGTGCTCTTCTGCATGAACCTATGTTACAAAAATTACTACTATTTTTTTTGTGTTTTTTGTCCACGAGCATATGTAAAACATATGTAAAAAATATTATTTCGGGAATGCTACGTTTTTTTGGACACGATGCCCTTAAAATTCTAATAGTCTACAAGTTTGATTGTCAATTTGTATATCGCAAAAACTATCAGTGCTTTTTGTAGGACAGGGAAGAACAGAAGCCCAATTTTTAGCTCGACATCCCGAGAACCTGACATCCAAAAACTGGTTAAGTATGGAATGAGTGCTCCACTTTGTAAAATTACATATTCTGCTTGTTAATTTGTATATCGTGGAACTCTGGGTATTCTTTGTAGACCATGGAACAACACAGGCCCATTTTTCAGCCCAACAGCCCGAGAACCCAGGATGCAAAAAACTAGCTAAGTATGAATCCAGGGATTTGTGCATGCTTTATAAAATGTCATCCCCATACTCTATAAAAGTACATATTTTGTATCTATGAAAGTAAAAATCTGCTTTATAAAATTGTATCTTTCATATTTATAATTTATGTTGTATAGGAACCTTTAATTTCATAATTTTCAATTTCTTATGTCCAGGAACCCTTGTTTTAAGAAGAATCCAAAAACTGGCTAAGTATAGAATGAGGGATCTTCTTTGTAAAATTACATATTTGTATCTATAAACTATGTTGTGCAGGAACCTTTCATTTCATAAATTTCAATTTCTGCTATTCAGGAACCCTTGTTTTAAGAAGCATCCAAAAACTGGCTAAGTATGGAATAAGGGCTTTGCTTTGTAAAATTACATATTTTGTATCTATAAACTATGTTGTTCAAGAACCTTTCATTTCATAAATTTCAATTCCTATTGTGTCGACGATCCCTTCTTTTAAAGAAAACTAAGTCGGGAATGGTAAATGTTTTTTGTGTTTTTTCTCAACAAACCTATGTAGCAGACATTACCACTATTTTTTACAATTGAACTAGTCTGAACTCCGCTTGTCAATTTTTATATCGTGGAACTCTGGGTATTCATTGTAGACCACGGAACAACACAGGCCCATTTTTCAACCCGTTAGTCCGAGAACCCGTGATGCAAAAAAATGGCTAACTATGAATACATGGCTCTATGCATGCTCTATAAAATGTCATCCCCATACTCTATAAAGTACATATTTCGTATCTATGAAAGTAAATATTTTCTTTATAAAATTGCATCTTTCATATGTATAATTTACGTTGTCCAGGAACCTTTACTTTCATAAATTTCAATTTCTTATGTCCAGGAACCCTTGTTTTAAGAAAAGCTATTTCGACAATGCTAGTTTTTTTTGTTCTCTTCTCCACAAACCTATGTAATAGACGTTACTACTATTTTTGTTTTTTTTGTCCACGAATGTATGTAAAACATATGTAAATAATACTATTTCGGCAATGGTTAACTTTTTGGACAAGATTCCCTTAAAATTCTAATACTCCGTAAGTCGTATTGTCAGTTTGTATATCGCAGAACTATTGGTGCTTTTTGTAGGGCACAAAAGAATAGAAGCCCAATTTCCAGCCCGACATCCCGAGAACCCGCCATCCAAAACTGACCAAGTATGGAATGACAGCTCCGCTTTGTAAAACTACATATTCTCTATGTACAAATTATTTTGTCCAGGAACCTTTCATTTCATAAATTTCAATTTCTATTCTGTCCATGATCCCTTGTTTTAAAGAAAACCAAGTCAGGAACGCTAAATTTTGTTTACATTTTCTGTCAAGAAACCTATGTAACAGACATTGCCACTAATCTTTACAATTCAAATAGTTCGAACTCTGCTAGTCAATTTGTATATTGTGGAACTCCGGGTATTCTTTGTAGGCCACGGAACAACAGAGGCCCAATGTTAAATTTGTTGGACATGATGCCCTTAAAATTCTAATTGTCCGGGGGCCTAATTTCCAGTTTGTATATCGCGGAACTATCGACACTTTTTGTAGGGCATGGAAGAACAAAAGCCCAATTTTCAGCCCGACATCCCGAGAACTCGCCATCCAAAAACTGGCTAAGTATGAAATGAAGGCTCCGCTTTGTAAAATTACATTTTGTATATATAAATTATGTTGTCTAGGAACCTTTTCATTTCATAAATTTTAGTTTCTAGTGTCCACGATCCCTTCTTTTAAAGAAAACCAAGTCAGGAATGCTATTTTTTTTGTTTTTTTTGTCAACAAACCTATGTAACAGACATTATCAATATGTTTACAATTCAAATAGTCCCAACTCCGCTTCTCAATTTGTATATCGTGAAACTCTGTATGTATAAATTATTTTGTATAAAACTACATATTCTGTATGTATAAATTATTTTGTCCAGGAACCTTTCATTTCATAAATTTTGATTTTTATTATGTCCACGATCCCTTGTTTTAAAGAAAACTAAATCAAGAACACTAAATTTTGTTTGCGTTTTCTATCAACAAGCCTATGTAACAGACATTGCCACTGATTTTTACAATTCAAATAGTCCAATCTCCGCTAGTCAATTTGTATATCGCGGAACTCTGGGTATTCTTTGTAGGCCACGGAACATGAGAGGCCCAATGCTAAATTTGTTGGATACGATGCCCTTAAAATTCTAATAGTCCGAAAGTCCAATTGTCAGTTTGTATATCGCAGAACTATTGGTGCTTTTTGTAGGGAATGGAAGAACATAAGCTCAATTTCTAGCCCAACATCCCGAGAATCCGCCATCCAAAACTGGCTAAGTATGGAATGACGGCTCCGCTTTATAAAACTACATATTCTCTATGTATAAATTATTCTATCCAGGAAGCTTTCATTTCATAAATTTCAATTTATATTTTGTTCATATTCCCTTGTTTTAAAGAAAACTAAGTCAGGAACGCTAAATTTTGTTTGTGTTTTCTGTCAACAAACCTATGTAACAGACATTGCCACTAATTTTTACACTTCAAATAGTCTGATCTCCACTAGTCAATTTGTATATCACGGAACTCTGGGTATTCTGTGTAGGCCATAGAACATCAGAGGCCCAATGCTAAATTTGTTTGGCATGATGCCCTTAAAATTCTAATAGTCCGGGAGTTCAATTATTAGTTTGTATATCACAGAACTATTGGTGCTTTTTGTAGGGCATGGAAGAACAGAAGCTCAATTTTCAGCCCGACATCCCGAGAACCCGCCATCCAAAAACTGGCTAAGTATGGAATGAGGGCTCCACTTTGTAAAATTACATTCTGTATGTATAAATTATGTTGTCCAAGAACCTTTCATTTCATTAATTTCAGTTTCTAGTGTCCACGATCTCTTCTTTTAAAAAAAACCAAGTCAGGAATGCTAATTTTTTTTATTGTTTTTGTCAACAAACCTATGTAACAAACATTACCAGTATGTTTTACAATTCAAATAGACCCAACTCCACTTGTCAATTTGTATATCGCAGAACGCTAGGTATTCTTTATAGGCCACAGAACAACAGAGGCCCAATTTTCATCCTTCCAACCCGAGAGCTCGCGATGCAAAAATCTGGCTAAGTATGAATTTAGGGCTCCATGCATGCTCCATAAAATTTCATCGGCGTACTCTATAAAAGTACATATTTCGTATGTATAAAAGTAAATATCTTCTTTTTAAAATTGCATATTTGGTGTGTATAATTTATGTTGTCCAGGGACCATTAATTTCATAAATTTCAAGTTCTTGTGTCCAGGGACCCATGTTTTTAGAAAACCTATTTCAAGAATGGTAGTTTTTTTTTGTGCTCCTCTCCACGAACCTATGTAATAGACGTTACTACTGTTTTTTTTTTTTTGGTCCATGACCGTATGTAAAACATATGTAATTTCAATTTCTATTGTGTCCACGATCTTCTTTTAAAGAAAACTAAGTCAGGAATGCCACTTTTTTTCCTGTTTTTTGTGAACAAACCTATGTAACAGATATCACCACTACGTTTTTCATGTTTTTCCCACATACTCATGTACTACAACTTCTTTCCCATGTGTCTCTACTCCATTGCATTTATTCCCTTTCCTGTGGATGGGGTCGTAGTTGACCACACACGTCAAGCGAAGCAACCAAGAGCGATCCTCCATGGCACCGACCATGTGACGACCGCATGCCACTCCCTCCCACTTGCTTCGTGACTTTAAATTCATCTCGCTCGAGGCAGGCCGCCATTACTCTCGGTGCACCCTGCTCTACTTTCACATCCCTTCGACGGACCAACACCCTCGTTGGGCCTTTACTCTACGTGTGCGGCCATTTATGGAACCTCACCAGCTCCCCACCTATTTCAATTTCTCCAGCGGCTCTAGATGGCTCATTCTTTCCTAGCTTTTCTTCTCAGACCTCGACCTCTTGCCCACCCTTTCCCTGCTATGCTTTTATCCTCTCCTGCTCTGTTTCTGGTGCATTTTCGCTCTTCCACTGTCCCGGAGAGGCCCCGACTACGAGGGAATTCGAAACATGGGCCACCCTGCCAGCCAAACCGACCCCGCCTGGTCCTCCGTCCCCCGCCTGCTGCCTCCCTGTTATCCTACCCCTCTTCGGCCACCTCGTCCTCCTCCCTGACACAGACAACTCAAATTCTCGCTTCTCTCCCGCCCCTTCTTGTGTCTCTTGCCAATAAAATTGAGGGGTTGGACTGCTCAGGGGCGTCACTGGACTACAACCTAGGACCTTTAGGCAATTTGACATTTTTTTCACATCCAGGCCCGTTGGCTCCTCCCAACTCTCCGACGACCCAGTCGCTTGAGGACCAGGCTCACCATGCCCAATTTCAGATCGATGGTCTAGAAGCCAGTCAAAATTCATGACGACAACCCCAATCTCAAGGCAGTTTCAACGCTGACCCAAAATGTGAGTGGAAAACAACCCTTGCATTGGTGCAGAGCCTAGTATTTGATCTGCGTCGGGACATGGATGACCTCTGGTTCCGCCTCGAGACCCTGGACGACAAAGCCTATCAACTCCTACAGTTTATCTCCGCATTACAGGGTGGTCATCACCTCCCAGCAGAGGCAACCCAAGCAGAAACAACCCAACCAACATCTACCTTGGCACCAGTGTTGGCACTGGAAACTTTGGTCCATGCACAGACAGACCCCAACTAATAGAGACTTCCATCACACCCGGAGGAGGTCTAGAAGGAACAACATGTGCCATCACAGACGGAGGACGCCATGCAATTGGACCAGACACCACTCAAGGAGGAGCTTCCTTCTCTTGGGGACACGACAATCGCCACCTTCTACATGCCCACGTCGCCGCACTACAGCCCCTTCCAGTGATCTTTCTGTTGTTTTTGTCTATTGTTTTGTCATGTGCATGGCGACCTTTCATGCATTTGTCCATGGTTATTATAGTTATGCTCTCTACACTTTCGATGGTTGTAACGACCACCCTTATGGGCCAGACTTTTGAACTGTTTTTGCATTAGTAACAGTCTAGTCTTCAGTTATGAAGCGCTTCAACTAGCTGAGCTGGTTTCCCCTCGGGGTAGCTCACTGTTTACAACTTGAAACAATGGAAATTCTCTGTAGTCCTTCATTTTCACAAAATTTTATACAATCTTACTTATAAACAAAAAAAATATTGAATAAAACTTACATAATTGTTTACACTATTCATTAAGTAAAACATGTTATAGCATTATATAAATTACTATAAATCTCCAAACAATGTTATAATATTCTATAAATTGCTCAGTCTCATGTATATGACAGAATTGTTCGGTGCAAAATGTATATGACGAAAGTCTTCGGTCCAAAATGTATCTCGCATAACACGCTGGACATGAAAAGTGTGAACCCGCGACTTCGCCAACCTGCAACTCCGTAATTGTTTCATGGAAAATGTATCAAGTTTTATAGCATTATACAAATTACTATAAATCTTGCTACAATGTTATAGTTTTGTATAAATTATTGTCTCATGTATATGACAGAATTCTTAGTTGCAAAATGTATATGGCGGAAGTGTTGGGTGCAAAATGAATTTTACGGGATAGGCTAGCCATAAAAAATGAGAAATGTGAACTCGCTAGTCCGCTGACCCATCACTCCGTAATTGTTGGGTTACATTGGTTGTGTATTAAATATTTCATATACTATCAAACTAAGATCCTAGAACCTTCGTTCATGTACCACACATTAATAATTTTTGATAAATTCCAAATCAAACTAATTCGGGAATACTAAATTCTACATAAATACCACATGCATTGTAACTTGCAACCCACACATTTACTCCCCTTCCTATGTAACAGGACTACACTGTCATACAGCACTTGTCTTAGTCGTGGCCTGGCATTTGTCTTCGAGAGTCTTACTTAAAATTCAAAATTCGGACCTCCACCGTGTGCAATATTTTAAGAGGGGAAGAAGAGAGAGACGAGTCGTCATGCCTGCGGTCTGCAAGCATCTAATACTACTCCATTTCATAATTACCAAGTTCAAGTTGGAGTTTGAATTCGGATTCGAATACGATATATATTTAAAAATAAAAAACTAATAAAACTAGTTTGATAAAAATATGGTTAAAAAATTCGGAGAAAAATAGTTGCTAGTTGGTTTTCCAAGGTAAATAGTTGCTTTGTCCAACCTGCAGTAAATTGTTATTCACTGATTGCTTTTCCAGCAACTAGTTACTTGTTAGTACTATTGCCAATCACAACGATATTTACCATGGAGCTTCATTGAATCCTACCTGGCAAGGTACAAATATATCATTTATTAATTATGCCATTACTGT
Organism: Picea engelmannii; assembly: GCA_009831015.1. Lineage (NCBI taxonomy): Eukaryota > Viridiplantae > Streptophyta > Pinopsida > Pinales > Pinaceae > Picea > Picea engelmannii. The sequence goes on along the minus strand of ML818555.1, from coordinate 713 downwards.
TTCCCTTCGAACAAATTGTGGCGGCACACGGCAAGGCAGTCGGTCTTTCTTCCCTACATCTATCAATCGAACGAATCGAACCAAACCGAATAATTCGCCCATCGAATCAAATTTTCGAATTTCCGTACTGTTTAGGTCAGTTCGGCCGAATTTGGTAATTATATTCCATTCTTTACCTGCCGTTCCGACGCCATATTCTTCAAACTTATGTCAAATCTCCTATACTATTCCCATGCCCATATCCCTCCAACTTCTGTCAAATCTGCCATACTTTTATACAGAAGTATGGCCTTGCTTATACCAGAAAAAGTTGAGATGCTGCGATTAGCTATATATACCCAATTTTGTTATCCCCTGCTATCGTATCGGCTCTTATTATACCCTTATCGGCAATCAGAGTAGGAAGAGCAGTTCTCCGCTGCAGCCGAACTATCATCCTCTTCTCCCCTCGTCAATATTTACACCACCGTTGTGTTCACTGTTCGAAATTCCAGGCTGTCTCTCAATTATGACCGAGACGCTTAAAAAACGCTGTCTTGAGCATAAGGCTCTGCCGGACTCCACTGACATCCAGGAGCCGAAACGCCTCCACGCCGAAAAAACAGACCGCTTTCTTCATCTACTGCAATTTGACAAAACCCTAGCCGACGAAGAAGAAGAATGCGCTCCCAGTGAGGAGCTCGTAAATGGTGTTATGAGAAGCCTGGAGGAAG
>ML818554.1:94477-107983 GCA_009831015.1 Picea engelmannii | reverse complement strand
ACCAGGTTTGGGGTTCCATAAAAAATAGTCACAGATAATGCCAAGGCATTTTGTTCAGCAGAAGTTTCATCTTTTTGTTTTAAGTATGGCATTATCCTATCACATGCATCAGATTACTATCCCCAAGGAAATGGTCAAGCAGAATCTAACAATAAAAATTTAATGACCATAATAAAGAAAATTGTTGGTGAGAACAAAAAATCTTGGGATAGTAAGATCAAACATGCATTATGGGAAGACAGGATTACTAAGAAAGCAGCTACAGGGAAGAGTCCATTTGAGTTAGTTTACGGATTGGAAGCTAGATTACCGGTACATCATATGCTTCCGACTTATGGTTCAGTTGAGGATTCTTCCACAGATCAGAATGCATTTCAGAACAGGGTTAATCAGATCATCGAGTTAGATGGGGTCAGACGAAAGGCATATGATCAGAATTGCAGAAATCAGAGCAAAGTAAAGAAGACTTTCGACTTGTCAGCCAGGCACAGGGACTTCGTGATTGGGGATACATTTTTACTCTGGGATAAAGGCAGAGAAAAACCAGGAAAGCACGGGAAATTTGACAGTTTATGGTTGGGTCCTTACTTGATCAGGGAAATAGCAGGGCCGAACTCTTTTCATCTCAGTCACTTGGATGGTGAGCCCATCAACATTCCAAGAAATGGGCAACAGCTCAAACTCTTCTACAGATGAGCTACTTGGTGTCCAAAGGGACACCCTCTGTAACGTATCTCTAACCCTACTCCTTGTACATACAGTTTTGTATTCTTTCATTTATAATGTTGTATACTTAGAAATATTTCATGTATCAGAGACTTGAGCTGTTGCTTTCTTGAAAATCTTTGGCATGTAATACAGGCTCTAACTCCTCTATGGACATTAGCAAACAATGTGGGCCAGTAGTATCCAGCTCTGAGAATTTTGTGGGCTGTAGTCTTCCAGGAATAGTGCCCTCCACACAGGCTGCTGTGGAATTCGACCATGATCTTGTCGGCCTCTTGTGGGTCCATGCATTTTAAAAGCACCCCCAGGGGGTCTTTCTAGTACAAAATTTGATCAATAAGGAAGTACCTGACTGCCCTGAGATTTAGAGCTCTTTCTTTGTTTCTTTGCAGGCCATCTGGGGGCCACAACTCCTGTAGAAAATATATGACATCCTTATACCAAGGACATCGAGCCAATGGGGGCTCTCTGTTATAACCCTAAATTAGACCTCACATGCTTACCTGGCAGCAGGCCAACTCATATCCATTCCTTGCCAAAGCCATGCTGAATAAACTCTTGAAAATCCTCTTAAAACATGTAAAACGTGCCCTAACCTACTACTGCACGCGTTGGAACACTGGCAGGCCTTCTACTACACGCGTTGGAACGCGAGCTGACCTACTATAGCCTGCGTTTACCTAACAAAGCACAAAAACAGGAAAGTTTCCGACGGGACAAAAAGATTTGGGTCAGTTAACTGAAACTCCCAACCATGCATGGCTGAGAGTTCGTCCAAAACCCTAGCTCCTTCTAGCCTTTAAAAGGAGGGGTAGGGGTACTATTTGGAGGAGGAAAAAGATAGCAAAGAAACTCTGCCCAATTGCTGAATCCATTTGTCCCAACCCTTTAGCCTTTCCTCAAGCTTAAGGAGAATTCAAGCAAAGCAGTTGGAGGACAAAGAAGAGGAGGAGCCCATGATCAGGATCGAGGAACGGTAGCCGGTCTCTATACTTATTGTAAGTTGATTCATCTTGAGATTAATAAAAGAATACTTTTCCCGTCCCAATGCACGAGTGATATATATTTTATTTGATTTATGCTTAATCTCTAACCCTTAGGTAGAAGAATAGCATGCATGCGTAGTGTTTTGTCTTGATTGCAGGATTGTCTTTGGAAGGAGCAGCGAAAGCAAGCAGATAAAGCGCAACGGAGGATCTACATCAAACATCGATAGAAAAAGGTTAGCAGGTCTTTTCCATGCTTGTGTGTGAAAAAGGGGCTTGAGTATTGGGGTGATAGGTTAAAAGTGTTTTCTTTAAGGTCATGATCTGCGTACAAGTTCAGCCCTAGCTTGTTAGTCTGTAGGGTATTATTTTCCAACAACAGAATTGGTGACTCCACTGGGGATATTACTCTTAGGGTTTCCGGATTTAAGTGAGGTTTTTGGGTAGTTTAAAGGAGTAGATTCTCTGTTTCTTTGTTTGATTGTTTTCTATTAGGTCAGAGCTAGCAGGGAACCTGGTTCTTAATACCATTTTTTTCCTTGATTGTTGCTTGACATTTACTATCGGGACACACAGAGGTACACGCGGCCTACAGAAGGCCTGCACGTGTGTAACCCACGCCCTAACCTTCTACAGCCCGCGTTTGAATGCTTGCTGTAGTGGTTTCAGTAGCGTGTAAGAGTCAGAGAGCTTGAGAGGCTATCCTCCTCTTCCCTGTCAGAATTCTACATTCTCAGGGGGCTTTCTGGATCTTGTCTGAGTCTTTATGGTTCATAGTCTTGTTTCGGTTTGCCTTATTGCATGTTGTTATGTCTTGCAGTTGTTTTTCTTTTCTGTTAAAGAAGCATCCAAAACTTTAAGAGACCTTGGTTGTCAATACCAGAGGCATCTTCCAGGTCTGGGCTGCCTGTGTTTGATTTTTCTTGGATTTTATACCTACACGCGGCCTGTTTCAGGTCAGCCCGTGGGTACCCACACGTTATTATAGCTCAACATGCATTGGAACGTGTGCTGTTTTAGTGACAGTAGTGGGCTTGATTGGGTGCTTTTCAATCAAGGTGGGGTAGTCATCCCCTCCTATGGTGAGAAGTGTTCCTCTCAGGAGTTTGAGTCTAGGGTTGCACAGTCAGTAGGTTAGGGCCTCTTATCCTTAGCCTGTGTTTTGCTTAGTTGATGTTTTGATAGAAAAGACAAAAGAATTTTTTTTATGGTTTTTAGACAAGTGTTAGAATCGGTGCTTTCTTGATTGTCTTTGTGCATCTTTGCTCTGGTTCTTTGCGATTTGCGCTTTAAGCCATATTTTTTTTTTTTCTTGGTTTTGTGCTTGTCGGCATTTTCCCTTTGTTGCTTCATTTTGCAATTAAATAAAAAAAATACATCTCTTTGTCATTTTCTTCTTTGTTTGAAGATTGTGTTGTTGCATCAGTAGCTAGGAAGAAGTCTGTTTTCATAAGTTTTTGTAGTGCATTTAGCGCATAAGTAGCTCACAGATTGAGCGAAATTCCTTTATGTTTTTCTGCATGAAATCTTAGAAAATTCAAAAAAAAAAAACCAAAGTCTTTCTTGTTGAAAAGTTGTTGGTTTTTGCATTTTTTGTAAAAGTTTTTGTTTCCAAGCATTTATTGTTCATTTTGCTTTGAGTCTTTAACACACCATCAGTTTCACCTTCATACCTTGTGACGTAAAAAATCCCATTAAAAGCAACACTAATTAAAAACTATTAGACTTTTTGTTTGTAGGGTTCATACACTAGCTCAGGACTAGGGCCTTGGAATAGGTTGGAGAGTAAATTCTCCAAGGCCACTCAAACCAAAAATTGGAGTCTATCATAGGGAGTGTAGAACTCCAGTTACAAAAAGTTATCCGGGACCCCCCTCTAACACAGGGGCTAAACACGAGGTTGCGTAAGGAAAGGTAGCGGAGATAACCCCTCCAAAGCTAGACCAAGCGTAGTGGAGAACACATATTGAGGATTTGTTGAGGGATTTCGTCGTTTGCATTTGCCACGGAGCTTCGTGGGTCTCGAATACGTTCGAGGTCCTCAGTGGTTTTCCGGACCATTTTCTCTCGATACCCTTGATAGGTTTCACGCTTGATACCCTGCTCATTGTGGTCTACCCGACTATCGACTGTACCTGCCTGGTGACTGTTCACGTGCTGGCAAGCTAGTTGCCAATCTTTTCTAGGGACATACACAGGTGACTGTGGGGGTATACCACGGTACCTAGGACAGACATCAGGCCATGCTTTGAAGAGTATACCCGGAGGGTGCTTCCGTATTCGAGTTGCACTTGCACCGCTAAGTTGCTCTAGTGTTGGTTGTTGTAACTGTTCTTCAAAATAATTAGTGTTTGCTTGTCTTATCTCATAGGGGCTTCTTTTAGTGTGTGTTACTATTTGTTCGTGTAGAATACCTTAGCGTGTCGTGAATCTTCTCACACAGTGGAGGATTCATAGCTCAGCCAGTCGTGAAGGCTTCTGGGCCTGCCGCCGGTTATACTGGAGCCACCCCCGCCACCATTGAGGCGGAAGCTAGACCAACAAGGGTCTTTCGAAGCAACCGGGTTCCCAACCATTGAGCCCGAACAACTCCCAGAGGAATCGACCACCAATCTTGGATTGGTTGAAACCTCAAACACTGATACTTGGCCGCAAGTGATTGTGCCAATTCAATTTTACGAATGCCTGTCAGTGCCTCACACAGCTATGGCAACAAACACTGTTACTTCCTCTGGGAATTCTTCCATTCCCATCACCGTTGCTACCACAGGAGAAGCTTCTCCTAACTTGCCTTTGTTGATGGTTCAGGCCACCATGGTCTTGGCCGCAACTACGTCGCACAGTGGACCGACCCCATCTATCGCGGCGGCCACACCTCCCTTCACACCTAGTGCGACAGGCCCTCCGTTTTCATATGGTATGCCCAGTTCAGGTACAAGTCCTGCACTCACTTACTCCACTTTAGAGACTTTGGGTCTGGGGGTAGGGAGCTCTAACGCTCCTCTGCAAGGTCAACTTGGGGGAATTCCTGCCCCTTTCAATGCTTTTCCTTATGCTGGAGGTCATATCTCTCCTTCGTCCCCTTCACTTGGTGGATTGCATCAGCAATCCGCTGGGCAGCCTGCACACACAAGTTCATTTGGAGCCGGGAGTCAAGGAACACCTGTGTAAACTCAGCTGGTAGGTTCATCACCATTTGTTTGGAATGGGACGTTTGGTAATAACACTTTCACATCCACTACTTTCCCATCTGGGGGTACACCCATTTTTGGACAGTCTACTCCGACACAGGGTACTATTCCTCCGCTGGGGGCACATATACCAGGACCTTGGAACTCAGGACAAGGATCCGTTCCTTCCTCCGGAATGCCATTCTGGGGTAATTCTTTCCACAGTCAATGGAACCCCGGACAGACTTCTATGCCTCTCCCACCAGGACCGGCATGGAGTAATCCTTCCCAAAGTCCGTCAAACACGATGAATGCCCAACATCCTATGTCCTTAATGGGGAATCAACCAATGATGTCTCCACAGGTGAAAAACCCTTACGCTGGTCAGGTCCATGATTTCTACTAGAACCCGGGCCCACAGCCAAACTTTTCCTGGCAACCTGGTGCCAGTCAAACTCTAGGACCCTTTTATCCAGGCTATCAGCAGCAACCAAAACTACCATTCTTGGTGACGTTACACTTGCCAGATTTGACGCGGTTGTTAAATGATCCTATCTGTCACAATCCGCGTTGGCCTCCTATGCCAACGAAGTTTCCTTCGGACATTCCCAAGTTCGAGGCCAAGCCTAACGAAGATCCAGGTGATCACGTGACTACTTTCCACCTTTGGTGTTCATCTAACTCACTAAAAGATGACTCCATCCAGTTGTGATTGTTTCAATGCACTCTGATAGGGAGTGCCGCGAAATGGTACATAGAGCTTGATCGTTCATGATACTCTTCTTTTGGCAAACTGGCGATGGCCTTCCTTAACCATTTCCAGTTACCTGTGCGATACAACACTGACACTGAGTTGCTAGCCAATTTGGAGAAGACGACAACGGACCATATCTCTGATCATATCCGAGAGTGGCGACGCCAAAAGAGTTTAATCAAAGTACCAGTTCCACCAGTATTCCTGCTTGAGTGGTTCCTTAAGTCTTTAGTACCGCAATTATCCAAAGACGTCGCAACTTCTGGGGTTTTCTCCGAAGAAGATGCCATCATGAGGGCTCAACAATTTGAGCTTATATATTCTTAGTTTGGTCTATTGTACAACATCCTGCTGGATGCACCACGATTGATACTGGATAAAACCAGACAGAGAGCCGGACCACATGCCGATGGTATCGTTGGTTCGGCGCAAACTAAGCTCGCTGAGCAATTGACAAAACAATTGCAGCCGTTATCCATACAACACTCAACGACTAGTCAGAATACTGCTTTGGCTGCTCCTCCTACCCAAACATCGGAAGTACACTCCGTACAGACGACTAACCCAAAGGCCACCCAGCAGCCTGAAGGGAAGAAAAAACAATGCAAGAAGGGTAAGGGGGATAAGAAACCCACTGATAATGCTGGCGGGGGCACCACGGAAAAGAGGAAGGCGTGGTATCCGTGCAACTTATGTGCGGAAGACCACCCGACCCATCTATGTCCTCGACTTGCGGAGGCGCAGAAGTTTGTCACACAGCAACAACAGGTCGTGTTGACTAATCCCTTTCAGCATGGGCAAAATTTAACTCAAGCCTCTACAAGTGCCGAAGGGGGCAGCCAAGAAACCTACCCTCCCCCAAATAATTCCTCTTCCGCGAACGTGTATATGGTTAGGGGTGATGCTTTAATAATGACTAGAGCGCATGACTACAGTAAATCAAGCACCTCTGAGAAGGGAAAAGAAGCCGAACTCCCCTCTCTTCCTCTACAGATTGAGAAGACGTTGGGAGAAATGATGACACACATTCCAAAAGGTGCGTTCAAGCGAGCTTCTCACAACCCAAACGCAAGGGCCGCCCAGAACTACTCTGTGGTGGAAGATTTATCCCAAACCCCTTGTGCTATGTCTGCTTTGTAGGTCCTCCAAAGTTTCCCTGCTCAGAGGAAAGCCTTGTTGGCGGCTTTAGGCTCTATTGAGACATGTAACCCAGGTACCATCATGTTAGATACGACTGACTTAAAACCTCGTTTACCTTACCATGTCGTGTTTCAGATAGTAGTGGCTCATCCCACGAAAAATTTTACACGGAATATATTCCGCACGGTGGTCGACGAGGGCGCTTCGACTTGATTTATGTTGTTAGCATGCTGGAAAGCCATTGGTCAGCCTGAGTTGTCTCCATCACCTACTCTCCTCATTGCGTTCGACGGTCGTTCTTTCCGCCCACATGGCATCATTCCTTCTTTCCCTATGCAGTTATGGGGAAAGACCATGTGCGTTGAAGTAGAGGTAGTCGATGCCCCCCTCGACTACAATATCTTGTTAGGTCGTAGTTGGACTTATGCTATGCAAGCGGTGGTCGCTACAGTTTTCCGAGTCTTATTATTTCCACATGAAGGCCGGATAGTGACCATTGATCAATTGTCCTTCTCTAGACCTGACCCAGCCTTGGGGGCATCCACGGTTTCCATGATAGATAATCCTCAAGCCGGTGTCGTTAACGTAGGAGTTGGTTTGTGCCCATCCTTGATGGGTACTTTCGATTACCCACCTCCTCATGGCGATGTCAAGTTTATATCGACTCACCACAAGGCTGAGATTTTTCATGTTCCGTCGTTCCGCATGACTTACTTTGAGGATCCGTGGATTCTTCCTTCCCCATCAGCCACGGTGGATGAGACAGGGCACTCCGGCATGTCCATGCCCTTTTCGGCCGCTGAAGCAGCGTACTCTTTTGTCCAGCAAGCTTCAGCTACTCCTGATCCGACTCCCGCACAAGAGTTGGATCCACTTCCAGAACCTATCTGGGCTCAGGGTTCTCTTGTTACCACCGATTCGTTAGACTTAGTTTTTCCTTCTGACGAAGCTGTAATCGAAGCAATGATGAGTTCGAACAAACCCTGGGACGATATTCATCATAGATCATATTTCCTCCCAGTGTTACATCGAATTGAGGCAGGAGAATTCAATACCACCATGACGGGAGATCAGTCGTGTCCTATTAACCTCTTAGCTACATAGGAAATTTATGCTGAAGGGAATATGGCGACTATCGCTGAAACTAGACCTATCAATATCTCCCGAAACCCTGGTGTCGTGGAAAATGTCTTCGTCGGAGCGGATTGCTCCCCCGAAGAGATTTAGATTTACACGGATCTTTTTAAAGAATTCCGCGACGTTTTTGCCTGGTCTTATGAGGAAATGCCAGGCATCGATCCGAAAATAGTTGAACACGAAATCACAACGTATCCTGATGCTAAGCCTATTCGACAAAAACTTCGTCCAGTTAATCCTAGGAAAGAAGCAGCCATCAAAGATGAGGTTGAGAAATTGTTCAAGGCAGGGTTCATTTACCCTATCCATCTGACTCAATGGGTGTCAAACTCCGTGCCAGTCGATAAAAAACAAGGCACGATTCGCGTATGTACCGATTTCCGTGATTTGAACAAGGCATGTCCAAAAGATAATTATCCAACCCCATTCATTGACCAGATCATTGATGAATGTGCCAGTTGTGAGGCCTTTTCATTCATGGATGGTTTTTCAGGCTATAACCAAATCCAAATCAAACCTGAGGACCAACATAAAATGACATTCATTTGTCCGTGGGGTACATTCGCCTATCGTAAGATGCCTTTTGGGCTCAAGAATGATGGAGCCACTTTCCAGCGGGCCATGTCTTTTGCGTTTCACGACCTCAAACATATAGTCGAGGCCTATCTAGATGATTTAGCATCACGCTCTCGCAAGCGAAAGGATCATCCTATGCACCTCCGACTAATTTTTGAACGCTGTCGCTACTTCAGGATTTGCTTGAATCCCAACAAGTGCAGCTTTTGTGTCACGTCAGGACGTTTGTTAGGTTTCATTGTTTCAAAAACAAGGATCATGGTCGATCCTCTTAAGGTGGAGGCAATAATACAGTTTCCCCCCCCATGCACAATCTTACGACTGCAGAGTCTTCAAGGCAAGGCGAACTTCTTACGATGCTTCATCGCCAACTATGACGAAATCACCAAGGGATTTATGCGTTTACTGAAGAAAGATGCTCCCTTTTTTTGGGACGAAGCTGCTCAATGCTCTTTCGATGCATTAAAACATGCCCTTACAACCGCACCTCTACTACGACCACCGAATTATAACAAGGATTTCCTATTATATCTGGCTGCCGCAGAGTCAACCATAGGCATGGTTTTAGTTAAAGAGGATGATTCATTTTTCGAATACGTAATCTATTACCTGAGCCAAGGCCTCGTAGGACCGGAACTTAATTATACCCATCTTGAAAAACTTGCGTTGGCAGCAGTTCATGCTGTTCAACGGTTCCGTCACTATGTTCTGTTTCGCAAGACCACCGTCGTGGCCGTCGTGAATCCATTCTAATACATGTTGACATGACGAGTTATTGGCGGAAAAATCAGTATATGGATGGTAACCCTCCAAGAATTTGACTTACACTTCGTTTCAGCCAAGTCCAAAAAGTCACTGGTCTTCGCAGAACTTATCTCGGAACTTCCGGTTGAGTCAGGTGACGTTGTGCCTGAGGAATCGCCTATCCGGGGGGATATGTTTTTGATTGAATCTTTAGACCCCTGGTACGGAGATATACTGATCTATCTCCAAACTTTGAAGTGCCCCACCTCTGCGTCTCGTGACGAGCGTCGACGGATATGCCATCAGGCTAAGAACTATCTCATACTCAATGATATGTGGTATCGGAGAGGTGTAGACTACATCTTGCGCCGATGTCTCACTCATGAGGAGGCCGTCATAGTGCTCAACGATTTTCATACAGGAGCCTGTGGAGGTCACTTGTCCGGGTTGGCAACAACCCAACAGATTTTACGAGCAGGTTACTTCTGGCCCACACTTATGAAAGATTGTATCGAGTCGGTCAAGAAGTGCCATCCGTGCCAAATCTTCTCACAGAAGATGAGGGCACATCCAACTCCCATGTTTTCTGTCATCACAGTTGGTCCCTTCACTAAGTGGGGGATTGATTACACTACATGCAACCCCTCGTCAGCAAGGGGGCACCGCTATATCATCGTAGTTGTCGACTACTTCACTAAGTGGGTCGAAGCTATGCCAATGTTTAAAGATGATGGAGAGACTGCAGCTCTCTTCTTATTTAATCAGATTATAGCACGGTTCGGTGTCCCGAGAGATATTGTCACTGACCATGGTAGTCACTTTCAGAACCAAATGATGTCCGAGTTAACATTAAATCTTGGGTTACGGCAAGAACATTCCTCACCTTACTATCCCCAAGCCAATGGGCAGGTGGAAGCTGTTAACAAAACTCTCAAGACGATGCTACGGCGAACTATCAACTCAGCCAAGTCAAATTGGCATTTGATGTTATACTCGGCATTATGGGCTTACCGAACCTCAGTTAAGAATGCAACTAATTTCTCACCTTTCCAACTCGTTTACGGGCTGGAGGCAGTCTTGCCCATCGAATGCCAAATTCCATCTCTGAAATTGGCAGTACAGTTATTGCCAGACACTTCTCCACTTGAAGAACGGTTAGTACACCTAGAGAAGCTTGATGAACAACGTCGTGATGCGGCTCTAGCCAACGAAGCTCATAAACATAAGGTCAAGTGTCAATATGATAGGTCCGTTCGTCCTCGGGTTTTTTCTGAGGGCGACCTTGTCCTGGTTTACGACCAAGATAAGGACCCCCTGGGGGCAGGAAAGTTTAAACCCATGTGGTTCAGACCCTTCATTATCAAGGAGGTTTTAAAAAAGGGCGCTTATCGTCTAGTCAATTTTGAAGGGAATGCTTTGGCGGAGCCTAGAAATGGGCTCTACCTCAAGAAGTATTACTCATAGCAGGTCACTGTGGGTAACTTTTTGTAACATATGTATAGTCTTTGTACTATTACTTTTTTATGTTTCTTTTAAAACGTGTTATGGACGTGTCATTGATGTTATCTTTCGTCATTATGGCAGATGTCAAGTGAATCCGAGGTGTTCGTTGGGTATGCTGACGGTGCTAGTCGACACACGCGGAGGCTTGCCTCCGCGGCTTGGGTGATCTTTACACCACAAGGTCAGTTGTTATCTTCCGGAGGTATATGCTTAGGTGACACCACAAACAATGTTGCTGAGTATAGTGCAGTTATTGAGTTGCTTCGTGACGCTTTGTCATTGGGTATCTCTCGTCTCCGGGTCTATCTAGATGCTCAACTGGTTGTGTCGCAGCTAAACAGAATATACCGCGTGCACGACCCTAATTTACACCGACGATTCCTTAGGGTACGTCTCTTGGAATGCAACTTTGATTATATTACATATTTTCATGTTCCTAGGAGTCTAAATCAAATCACAGATACTCTAGCTAATCATATTTTAGATTGGCATCTCGCTCACATATAAAAAGATCATGATCACACACATGTAAATACATTTTGGTACACATAATCCTTAAGACACGAAAAGAAATAAAAACCATATATAAACATGATAAAATCCTCAGAGTACATCGATGGGCGCAAGCGCCTCAAAAAATGGGAACCATAACGAGTCACTGGGGCTTATGCCCTCAAAAAATAGATACATATCAGTGCTCGTGGCACATAAAAGTCTACAAGTCTATTCAGGACCTATGGGCCATGTTATACTCAAATACAGCCTGACCCAAACGCTTAAACAATCGGACCCATGTCCAAGGTACCCCCACAATGTGAGTCTGCAAGGAGGGTGGCAAGTCCTCTATCTCTGCCATGGGAACTGTGCGAGTGAGCGCAATGAAGTTTCGCTCAATCCGCCTAAGAACCCTCTCGGCCTCCCCTGCTGGGAGGTTCCCTGCCACTGCTGCTCCCCTGGGGGCGACAACTGCGGCCTCTGGTCGTGGGCGGCGCCTGTTCTGAGCATAATCGACAGGTTGCATGGGTCCCACATCTGCACGCAATACAATGTTCACCCATCAAAACTTTGTTATACAAAAAACATGCTATATATCTCAAAAAGACATAAAAATTACATATGCAAACAAAAAAAAACTAGATAGGCGGAGACTTACCCATATCCCCTCGCTCCTCACCAGGAGGCACTGGTATCGCTGGATCTCTGGAAAAATTGATCCCTGCATATGGGTAATCCTCGATAGCTGGGATCTGTTGTGACAACCAAGCAAAGAAGTCATCATTGAAGGCCTCGGTGGTCCTACCACCACCCTGTCGCGGCAGCAATGCTGCCCATCTGCACACTGCGGGTAAAGTCGCCAGATGTCCTCGTACTGTCAGCCGAGGACTGAAACATGGAACTCTCTCAAAAAAGAACGAACACAGGATGGTCCCAAACCCGAAGTTCATGTGTGTCCGCTGTCTGCAAGTTGTCAACTGACCTGTCATGCTTGCTAGTAATGTGGTACTCCAGTAAAAAATTTGTGCATTCATACACTGAATTGCACAGTTCATCTGTGTGCGCGAAGCCTGATGCACGGTCGCAGAGCCGGTAATCCGCCCGATGAGTGATAAAATGGTCTGGAGGGCGAGGCTGGTAATCCTACTCACGGGAACCGAGGAAGATCTCTGATCGGTCCCAGCCTCATAGTACTCCTCTATCAATTCCTAGACTTTGCTCGGCCCCACAGAAAAAGTATGAAAGTTGACGGGTTCCCCTCTCCTCGAGAGGCCCGTCAAAAAGTAGATATCCTCGGTGGTGGGCACCATGGATTTCCCCTCTATCATAAAGGCCTCTGCATCTGGGTGCCAATAATCAACCAAGGCATTCAGTAGCCTGGGTTGAGCATGCATAAACAGACACAAGAAATTTTTTACCAAGCCACACTGCGTCAGCACGGCCATAACATTCGGATCTGCAGCCACTGCCTCATTAGCGGCCTCGTCCTCCCTCTCTCTCCACTGAACATACATCCTGCCAAAAACACAAGAAAAAAAAGGGGGGGTTTAGTCTTCATTCAATCAAATTTCCATCGTGCGGGGGGCACCCGCGTTTTCCTAGGGCCGACCTCTTGGAGGTCGACGACCACCCCCCAAAACAACTTAAATGCCATAAATTAAGTATTGAATTGCAAGATTAGGGAGTTTGTACTTACTTGGTCCAAGCAGAAGTCTGTTTCGTCCACTGTAGCTCCCGGAATCACGATCTTTGGCAAAGGGGGTCTTTTGGCTCCAGAGTCAATTTCCAAATCAACAATGGTGATAATGAGCTGCCAGCTTCTATTTATAGACTTTTTGGCCTCTTTTTGTCACTTTTTTAGGCCCTTTTATTAGTTTCTTTATACCAAAAACCATTTTGAGTGGTTCAGGAGTTATATGGGAGGGATTTGATCAGGTATTGGGACAATTTTCATTGAGTTTCAAAAAATAAAAAATAAAAAATATAGTGATGGTCCATAAAAAAAAATTGTTTTCAAAACTCAACTTGCGCATATAGGGTAGGATTTCATCCCGACTGTTGCATCTCGTTGCCTTTTGTTCTTATGATATAGGATCAATCCCATCCGGTGGTGGCACGAAACCGTCATATCTTCTAGAAGTGTCGCAACTTGGTGGTAGAGCTTACCAAAACATGGATGCCCTAGGTAGGTCCTGGTTGCATTATGGTGTCCATGCCGTTTCTAAATAACACTGTAGGCTCGGGAGTCCGTGTAGTCTTTCCTGAATACGAGTTT
>ML818554.1:51294-81924 GCA_009831015.1 Picea engelmannii | reverse complement strand
GAGATGAAGCGCCAAAAGTCATGTGGGCCCCGTTTGGGTAAGTTGGTGCATCAACTTCCCGGGGTCGTAACTTTTGCATACGATCTCCGTTTTAGGCTTATGATAGCTCGTTGGAAAGATCTATCCGAGAACTACAACTTTTGTCTGGAGCAAAATTGATCTATGATCCATGTTGCTCCCCGTTTTCCCAAAAAACGTCGTTTAATGCCTCAAAATGGCCCCGGAAGTTAAAAACTGCTAAAAATAGTAAATTACCAAAATTGCCAGAAACATGTTTTGGGCCAGTTGGAGAAGGTGGGTGGCCACCGATATCCACCTGGATCACCTCACTTTATAATCTTCTTTGATTTTGTCACTTCACTTTATTATTTAAATAATGCTCCTTGACTTTGTCACTTTTCTTTACCATTAAAAAAATATTTTCTTCTTTGCAAACTCTTTGACTTCTTTGACCTTTTGGGGCTTCAAGCCTACATATGAGGGTCCTCCAACTTCGTAAGGCCATAACTCTCAAATGGTGAGGAGTTATGTGACGTTCCACATACCACTAGAAATGGTATGACATGTACTATCCATATAGAATAGTAGTACCTGCAAATGTATCAAAACACATACCATTGTACTTGAAACAACCTTGGGTCCATTACCCAAACCTTTGTGCTAGAGGAATTCGCTACCAGACTTTCTTCAAGGGTTGACATCAATGACAACCGACCTTAATCAATAGGAGAGCTGAACAGATTTCCCCTCCGAAGCTTGACTAAGCATAGTGGAGAGATTGTATATTGGGGGTTTCGTTATTACCCATACCTCTGTGAAAGGTGGTTATTTTGAGGCTTCGGGCTGATCCAGGTGGATATCGGTGGCCACCCACCTATTCCTCTAGCTCGAAAAACAAATTTCTACTTGAGCATTTTTTCAGAAGTTTTTTGGGTTTCAAACTTCCAGGGTCATTTTGAGGCCCTAAACGACGTTTTTTGGGATTTGGGGCCTAGGTGACTACCGAAGGCATTGAATTGGGCCAACAAGGAATTTTTATTCTCGATTAGACCTTTCCAATAGGCTATCGTCTTCCTAAAACGAAGGTCATATGCAAAAGTTACAACCCCGGGAAGTTGATGTACTAACTTACCCAAATGGGGCCCACATGAATTTTGACGCTTCATCTCCTAGGGTTAGGTTTTTGGATGTCTAGGGTTTTTGAAATTCTTGTTTATTGTAAAAGGACTTCAAAGCCTCATTGTAACCATCTTATTGTGAATGAGCGCAACCGTCACCATTCCAACAAACTTGTTTTCCACTTCATTTTACAGTTTCAACTTATTTCCTTATTGAATAGAAAATCAGTTTTATTGTATCTCTGTTATTCTGTGTTAAGCATCTGTTAATAATCTGTAGTCATTTCGTTATGCTCATAAAATCTGGATCAATGGTATCTAAGTGTTCTTCTCCTTGTCATCTTAATTCATGTCCCCAACAAGGTGACGTAGTCGCACTCCTCGGAGCACGTCCGCTCTCACAGGATCTTCTTTTCCCTCTCGGCCCGAAGAACTCCAAGGTTCTTCTATTTCCCTATCGGGAAATCTGCACCCACAGATTTTCTCTTGCGACTTCCCTCTCTTGTCTTATCAGAAAATCGGAACTCGCGACTTCGAAAGTTCAATGTTCGATCACTGGGCTCTCGAATCCCCGAGACCTGATGTCCAGTCAACGCTGAATTTACCTTCCCCTGTCGGGACTTCTGCTCTTTCGTGGTTTCGCAACTCGTGATATCAAACATTGTGATTTTCCAACTCCCGATACCCGACGTGGAGAAAATCCGATGCACACGTGTGAGTTGTCACCTTCACTCCCGTCACTTCTATCAGGATTTCGGAATTCGTGGGATCGCGAATCCTGATATCAATGGATTCGGGACTTTCCCTTTCTCGATCCCCGATATTGCGCCAACTGTCCTCCACTAGCTCTTGCTATGGCCCACACAAATCTCCCGTCGGAATATCGCGTTTCACGACTCCGAACTGCAAGAATACTCTGCCTTTGAAAACCCCGATTCTCCGAACCCCGATTTCCTTGGATCTCCTGACATGTGTCCTCAACAATGAACGATTATGAACTCGTCAGGATATCGCTACTCGCGATATCGCAATTCTCGTTGCAACAAATTGGAGCTTCGACTCGCGAATCCCCGATACACAATATCACGTGTATATCCGACGATCCTTGCGACTCGGATCGACAGATTTTCCCCTCCCGAGCTTAAATCCTTCGGACGTTCTCCACTGTAACCTCTTTTCACCTCTGCAAGATCTAACGATCCTCAGAACTTTCAAAATATCCTCAGAGGATTTCGACCGTCCGTTCTTCCTTATGCAATCCACGAAACGAAGAAGTGTCTCTCCATGAGACTCATTCACCTGCTCGCCAACCTGCGATGCTTCCCTCAGACTTTCAGTAGCCGCTTCTTTTCATTTATCCTTTAGTGAATTCAAAGGTCTACTCCTCCTGAGCTTTTCCACGACTTCAGTCTTCTTGGAAACCTCTTGCACGCACTCCTTGCAAACATCTTTCAACCTCGACTAAGTGTTGAAGTCTCTCAACTCTGTGCACTCCTGCAGTAGTAGTCTTTTAGTTCCTTACTCAAGTTCGCAACCCTGAGGCATTCCCTTGGCCTGCGCACTCCTTGCACGGCACTGTGCCTAACTTCACTTTTGAGGAAATGAGAACAAAAGCTATCTCTAATTGAACCCTTCTGTCAACGCACTCCTTGCGGACAATTCAACTGCACTCCTTGCAGGAATCCTCTGGCTCAATTAGGGAAACAATTGAAACTCATTCACTCTTCCTTCTAGACCTCAATTCCACCATGAAATCACATACACAACATGCAAATGAAAATGTATGACAGGAAGCAAACATTCATGAGCATAACATCAATACACAGAGAAACAACACAAACCATGAATTTGAATCGAAGCTCTCTTCTATTAATTCAAATGTCTGTACATGGGTGCTCTTCATACAGTTCTCTGCATGCTCTCCTTCTTACTCAATTCTATGCTCAGGGTTATGTTACAATGATAAAATGAGGGTGTCTATATCCGTTTTCCCTCTTGGACTCTAAAGCTATCAAATATAAAATTAATTTCCTATCTACCAGCATTAACTATATTAAATGTCGACTATCTACTAAAGGACGAGAGCTATCCTCTCAAGGTCCATTACAATATACAAGTGCGCCTTCATAAATGGATTCATTAAAGACTTGCGCAATCAATCTCAAAGTGTTTTCAAAAATTTGGTGCTGGCTTATCCAGCTGTCCTCTGCTTCCGCGCTGACTCGCTTGATGTGCTAGCAATGCTCCTGCATCATACTCCTCGGCTTGAAAATTTTCATGGGCTCCTGTCCATGAGCTCCTGCACGGTCTGTCCATGCTTCTGTATCTCCACCTCTATCTCCTAGCTGGCGTCTTCTAAAGGATGGCCCCTCCATTTGACCAGATACTCATAGTATTCTTTCCTCCTGGTCTTCTTACCCACTCTCTTGTCTAGTATGCATTCCATCTGCGGCTTCTCTGCAACTGGTAATTGTTCCACCCACTGGATCACTGGCTGTTCAATTCCATTCTCTACATCTCCAGCTCTATATGGGTATAAGTCTGCGACATTGAATATCGGAGATATCCCAATCTCATTCGCCAACTCAATCTCATAAGCATTTTCTCTGAATTTTCTCAAGACCTTGCATGGCCCAATTTTCTTCATCTTTAACTTGTTGTATGTTCCCCTCGGGAACCTTTATTTCCTCAAATGTGCGAGAACTAGATCACCAACTTACAACTGAAGTTGTCTTCGATGCTGATTCGCTCTGCGCTTATACTCCTGATTTGATTTCTTCAACCGCTCCTTCACCCTGCAGTGAAGTTCTTTCATCGCCTCGGCGAATTCTTCTGCACTAGCACTGCTAGTAGCAGTCTGCTCTGAATCCCTCAGTTTAGAAACTCCCCTTGAATGTGTACCATACACAATCTTAAATGGACTTCTGCCTGTGCTCCTGTTCACAGAGTCATTGTATGCAAACTCTGCCTGTGGTAATACATTGTCCCAACTGTTGTGGTGCTCTATCACCAAGCTTCTTAGCAAGTCTCCCAGACTCCTGTTGACCACCTCTGTCTGCCCATCTGTCTGAGGATGATACGCTGAACTAAACATCAAATTAGTTCCCAACTTCTTCCATAAAGTCCTCCAAAAATGCCCTATGAATTTAGTATCTCTGTCCGAAACTATGCTTTTCGGTAACCCATGAAGTCGAATGACCTCCTTGAAAAACAAGTTCGCAATATGAGTCACATCGCTGGTATTCTGGCATGGGATGAAGTGTGCCATCTTAGAAAACCTATCCACTACCACAAAGATTGAATCAACACCTCTTTGTGTCCTTGGCAACCCCAATACCAAATCCATGTTGATCGCCTCCCATGGCCTCTCTGGTATGGGCTCTATATGATGACTCACACTTCTCATCGGTGGCAACGAACGAGCTAATTCATCCACTATGATGTCAGTGAACTCTTCCAGCAGTTCCTGAACCTCATCTGGTAAATCATCCATTCTTGTGCTAGTCAGAACAATCCTTGGTTTCCTGACAACAAAGAATTATGGATCTTCTTTCTTTTTCACCTCTGTAAGAAGTTCCTTCCCACTCATGAGAAGTACTATGTTGCTTACCTCCGGCTTTACCTCCTTATCCTTTATCGGAAGCAACATATGGGTTCTCCCATTCTTCTCCAGGGTATATGTATTCATCCTCCCATCATGAACCACATTTCTGTGATATTTCCATGGTCTTCCCAACAATAGATGACATACATCCATAGGAATGACATCACATAGTACTTTATCATTATACCCTCCTATCTTGAATTCAACTAAACACTGTTTAGTGACACTTACCTGATGTCCCTTCTGTAGCCATGAAACCTTGTATGGATTTGGATGATCAGTCGTCTTCAGCTCCAACTTCTCCACCATCTCTGTGGATACGAGATTATCTGTGCTACCACTGTCCACGATAACCTTACACACCCTATCCTTGGTCTTGCAAGCTGTTCTAAAAAGTCTGCTCCTTTTAGCTAAGTCCTCGACCTCCTTCCTGGGTGTTAAGAGAACTTTACGCATCATCAGTGACCTTCCGCCTTCCTTATCTTCAACCTCAACATCCCGCTTTTGCGCTTCGGTGATGTGAGCTTCTCCCATGTCCTTCTTTTTCTCTGGACACTCATAAGACTTGTGCCCATTCGTTCCACATGTGAAGCATGTGATTACTCCACCTCTTCCTCTTCCTCTACCTTTGGTACGAGGAAAATGTTTTCCATCATCATATCCTCCACTCTACTCTGTATGCTACCCTCTCTATTCAACATGTGGCCCTCTCTGTGAGGTCCCACCTCTTTCAAATTTACCCTGAGGTTTCTTCCATTCCTCCTTGGGCTTCTGGTATTTGTCCTGGACAACTACTTTGCCTCTGGGATGGCTTTTGCCTCGGCCCCTTTGACCTTGCTTACGGCTCAGCTTCTCCTCTGCTTTCAGAGCCATCTGATAAGCATCCTCCACCGTCCTGATGGTAACCATGCTTAATTCATCCTGAATGTCGTATCTCAGACCATTTAGATACCTAGCAACTTTCTCATCATTGCTCTCCCGATGACCTGCCCTGATGTTCAGTCGACAGAATTCCTCAGTGTATTCTTTCACTGTCATCAGTTTCTGTCTCAGGTTCTGCATCTTCCTGAAAAGAGTAATTTGGTAGTCTCTTGGGATGACTTTCGCCTTCATCTTCGCAATCATTCGATCCCAACTTTTAATCTTCTGCTTGCCTTTGCAGCATCTGCCAGCTTGTAGCTCATCCCACCACAATGTTGCATGTCCCTTCAAGCGCGTGACAACATGCTTGACTTTCTTATCCTCTTCGATATCTTCATAATCAAAGTATGTATCCAGAGCTCTAATCCAATCTAGAAGCTCCTCTGCATCCAAGTTTCCCTCGTAAACTGGAATGTCCATCTTCACCTTCGCACCCATCCTGGTAATGGATTTGATCAAACGCTCGGTTGATGCATCTTCGGCTGCAACTTCTCTTCTCTGCTACAGAAAACAAAGAAATATTCCTTCTCTGATACCAGACCTGACGTTGTGTATCAGAGTACTCTTTACCTCTTATGCCTTCCTCGCCTGAAATATACAGACAAGAATCTGAAGGCTCTGATACCAGACCTGACGCAGCTGCACTCCTCAGAGCACGTCTTCTCTCACAGGATCTTCATTTCCCTCTCGGCCCAAAGAACTCCAAGGTTCTTCTCTTTCCCTATCGGGAAATCTGCACCCACAGATTTTCTCTCGCGACTTCCCTCTCTTGTCTTATCGAAAAATCAGAACTCGCGACTTCGCAAGTTCAATGGTCGATCACTGGGCTCTCGAATCCCCGAGACCCGATGGCCATTCAAAGCTGACTTTACCTTCCCCTATCGGGACTTCTGCTCTTTCATGGTTTCGCAACTCGCGATATCAAACACTGTGATTTGCCGACTCCCGATACTCGACGTGGACAAACTCCGATACACACGTGTGAGTTGTCACCTTCACTCCCATCACTTCTATCAGGATTTCAGAATTCGCGGGATCGCGAATCTTGATATCAATGGATTCGGGACTTGCCCTTTCCCGATCCCCGATATTGTGCCAACTCTCCTCCACTAGCTCTTGCTGTGGCCCACACAACTCTCCCGTTGGAATATCGCGTTTCGTGACTCCGAACTGCAAGAATACTCTGCCTTTTAAAACCTCGATTCTCCGAACCCCGATTTCCTTGGATCTCCTGACACGCGTCCTCAACAATGAATGGTTCTGAACTCGTCGCGATATCGCTACTCGTGATATCCCAATTCTCATTGCAACAACTTGGAGCTTCGACTCGCGAATCCCCGATACACAATATCACGTGTAGATCCGACGGTCCTTGTGACTCAGATCGATAGCTTTGCCCCTCCTGAGCTTAAATCCTTCGGACGTTCCCCACTGTAACCTCTTTGCACCTCCAAAATATCTAATGATCCTCGGAACTTGTGAAATCTCCTCAGAGGATTTCGACCGTCCATTCTTCCATATGCAATCCACAAAACGAAGAAGTGTCTCTCCATGAGACTCGTTCACCTTCTCGCCAACCTGCGACGCTTCCCTTAGACTTTCAGTAGCCGCTTCTTTGCATTTATCCTTTAGTGAATTTGAAGGTCTACTCCTCCTGAGCTTTTCCACGACTTCAGTCTTCTTGGAAACCTCTTGCACGCACTCCTTGCGGAAATCTTTCAACCTCGACTAAGTGTTGAAGTCTCTCGACTCTACGCACTCCTGCAGCAGCAGTCTTTCAATTCCTTACTCAGGTTCACAAACCTGAGGCTTTCCCTTGGCCTGCGCACTCCTTGCACGACACTGTGCCTAACTGCACTTTTGAGGAAATGAGAACAAAAGTTATCTCTAATTGAACCCTTCTGTCAACGCACTCCTTGTAGTTTGTAGTAGTGGGTAGTAGTGGATATTTTGAATGTCAATGAATGTGTGTTAGTGCTCGGAATGTGTGTTAGTGAAGGAAGGCAGAAGGAAGGCAGAAGGAACGCAGCCAGCAAGCGAGCCTTTATCATGCCAGCAAGCGAGTTCCCCAGCCCCGCTTTCCCCACTGCTTTCCCCAGCCCTGCTCCAGCGTGCCTAGCCAAGCGTGTAATTCGATTGCACTCCTTGCAGGAATCCTCTGGCTCAATTAGATAAACAATTGAAACTCATTCACTCTTCCTTCCAGACCTCAATTCCACCATGAAATCACATACACAGCATGTAAAAGCAAATGTATGACAGGAAGCAAACATTCATGAGCATAACATCAATACACAGAGAAACAACACAAACCATGAATTTGAATCAAAGCTCTCTTCTATTAATTCAAATGTCTGTACATGGGTGTTCTTCATATAGTTCTCTGCATGCTCTCCTTCTTACTCAATTTTATGCTCAGGGTTATGTTACAATGATACAATGAGGGTTTCTATATCCGTTTTCCCTCTTGGACTCTAAAGCTATCAAATCTAAAATTAATTTCCTATCTACCAGCATTAACTATATTAAATGCCGACTATCTACTAAAGGATGAGAGCTATCCGCTCAAGGTCCATTACAATATACAAGTGCGCCTTCATAAATGGCTTCATTAAAGACTTGCATAATCAATCTCAAAGTGTTTTCAAAAATTTGGTGCTGGCTTATCCAGCTGTCCTCCGCTTCCGCGCTAGCTCGCTTGATGTGCTGGTGATGCTCCTGCATCATACTCCTCGGCTTGAAAATTTTCATGGGCTCCGATCCATGAGCTCCTGCACGGTATGTCCATGCTTCTGTATCTATGCCTCTGTCTCCCGACTAGCATCTTCTACTGGATGGCCCTTCCATTTGACCAGATACTCATAGTATTCTTTCCTCCTGGTCTTCTTACCCACTCTCTTGTCTAGTATGCATTCCATCTACGACTTCTCTGCATCTGGTAATTGTTCCACCCACTAGATCACTGGCTATTCAGTTCCAGTCTCTGCTTCTCTAGCTCTATATGGGTATAAGTCTGTGACATTGAATATCAGAGATATCCCGATCTCATTCACCAACTCAATCTCATAAGCATTTTCTTTGAATTTTCTCAAGACCTTGCATGGCCCAATTTTCTTCATCTTTAACTTGTTGTATGTTCCCCTCGGGAACCTTTATTTCCTCAAATGTGCCAAAACTAGATGACCAACTTCAAACTGAAGTTGTCTCCGATGTTGATCCACTCTGCGCTTGTACTCCTGATTTGATTTCTACAACCGCTCCTTCACCCTGCTGTGAAGTTCTTTCATCGCCTCGACGAATTCTTCTGCACTGGCACTGCTAGTAGCAGTCTGTTCTGAATCTATCAGTTTAGAAAATCCCCTCGGCTGTGTACCATACACAATCTAAAATGGACTTCTGCCTGTGCTCCTGTTCACAGAGTCATTGTATGCAAACTCTGCCTGTGGTAATACATTGTCCCAACTGCTATGGTGCTCTGTCACCAATATTCTTAGAAAGTCTCCCAGACTCCTGTTGACCACCTCTGTCTGCCCATCTGTTTGAGGATGATACGCTAAACTAAACATCAAATTAGTTCCCAAATTCTTCCATAAGGTCCTCCAAAAATGCCCTATGAATTTAGTGTCTCTGTCCGAAACTATGCTTTTCGGTAACCCATGAAGTCGAATGACCTCCTTGAAAAACAAGTTCGCGATATGAGTCGCATCGCTGGTCTTTTGGCATGGGATGAAGTGTGCCATCTTAGAAAACCTATCCACTACCACAAATATTGAATCAACACCTCTTTGTGTCCTTGGAAACCCCAATACAAAATCCATGTTGATCACCTTCCATGACCTCTCTGGTATGGGCTCTATATGATGACTCACACTTCTCATCGGTGACAACGAACGAGGTAATTCGTCCACTATGATGTCAGGGAACTCTTCCAACAGTTCCTGAACCTCATCTGGTAAATCATCCACTCTTGTGCTAGTCAGAACAATCCTCGGTTTCCTGACAACAAAGAATTGTGGATCTTCTTTCTTTTTCACCTCTGTAAGAAGTTCCTTCCCACTCATGAGAAGTACTGTGTTGCTTACCTCTGGCTTTACCTCCTTATCCTTTCTCGGAAGCAACCTATGGGTTCTCCCATTCTTCTCCAGGGTATATGTATTCATCCTCCCGTCATGAACCAAATTTCTGTCATATTGCCATGGTCTTCCCAACAATAGATGACATACATCCATAGGAATGACATCACATAGTACTTTATCATTATACCGTCCTATCTTGAATTCAACTAAACACTGTTTAGTGACACTTACCTGATGTCCCTTCTGTAGCCATGAAACCTTGTATGGATTTGGATGATCAGTCATCTTCAGCTCCAGCTTCTCCACCATCTCTGTGGATACGAGATTATCTGTGCTACCGTTGTCCACGATAACCTTGCACACCCTATCCTTGGTCTTGCAAGCTGTTCTGAAAATTCTGGTCCTTTGAGCTGAGTCCTCCACCTCCTTCCCAGGTGTTAAGAGAACTTTACGCATCATCAATGACCTTCCGCCTTCCGTATCTTCGATCTTAACATCCCGCTTTTGCGCTTCAGTGATGTGAGCTTCTCCCATGTCCTTCTTTTTCTCTGGACACTCATAAGACTTGTGCCCATTCTTTCCACATGTGAAGCATGTGATTACTCCACCTCTTCCTCTTCCTCTACCTCTGGTATGAGGAAAATTGTTGCCATCAGCATATCCTCCACTCTACTCTGTATGCTTCCCTCTCTGTTCAACATGTGGCCCTCTCTGTGAGGTCCCACCTCTTTCAACTTTACCCTGAGGTTTCTTCCATTCCTCCTTGGGCTTCTGGTATTTGTCCTGGGAAACTACTTTGCCTCTGGGATGGCTTCTGCCTCGGCCCCTCTGACCTTTCTTATGGCTCAGCTTCTCCTCTTCTTTCAGAGCCATCTGATAAGCATCCTCCATTGTCCTGATGGTAACCATGCTTAATTCATCCTGAATGTCGTATCTCAGACCATTTAGATACCTAGCAACTTTCTCATCATCGCTCTCCCGATGACCTGCCCTGATGTTCAGTCGATAGAATTCCTCAGTGTATTCTTTCACTGTCATCAGTTTCTATCTCAGGTTCTGCAACCTCCTGAAAAGAGTAATTTGGTAGTCTCTTGGGATGAATTTTGCCTTCATCTTCGCAATCATTCGATCCCAACTTTTAATCTTCTGCTTGCCTTTGCAGCGTCTGTCAGCCTTTAGCTCATCCCACCACAATGCTGCATGTCCCTTCAAGCGCGTGACAACATGCTTGACTTTCTTATCCTCTTCGATATCTTCATAATCGAAGTATGTATCCAGAGCTCTAATCCAATCTAGAAGCTCCTCTGCATCCAAGTTTCCCTCGTAAACTGGAATGTCCATCTTCGCCTTCGCTCCCATCCTGGTAATGGATTTGATCAAACGCTCGGTTGATGCATCTTCGGCTACAACTTCCTCTTCTCATTCATCCTCTATCTCGCTTTCGGAATCGCTGAGATCTCCTGCACTGGCTGTGCATCTTTGCGCTGTCTCCATATCTTCGAGTCTTGCTCAGAGATCACGCATCTGTCTTTCCATTTCTATATTTGCTACCTGCCTGCCTCTTCTTCGTACCTCTCTATCTTCTGGATTAGGTTCTTGTCTTTCTCTTCTCGGTGGCATAGTGAATTCTCTTCTCTGCTACAGAAAACAAAGAAATATTCCCGCTGTGATACCAGACCTGACATTGTGTATCAGAGTACTCTTTACCTCTTATGCCTTCCTCGCCTGAAATATAAAGACAAGAATCTGAAGGCTCTGATACCAGACCTGACGCAGCCACACTCCTTGGAGCATGTTTTCTCTCACAGGATCTTCTTTTCCCTCTCGGCCCGAAGAACTCCAAGGTTCTTCTATTTCCCTATCGGGAAATCTGCACCCACAGATTTTCTCTCGCAACTTCCCTCTCTTGTCTTATCGGAAAATCGGAACTCGCGACTTCACAAGTTCAATGGTCGATCATTGGGCTCTCGAATCCCCAAGACCCGATGGCCAGTCAACACTGACTTTACCTTCCCCTATCGGGACTTCTGCTCTTTCGTGGTTTCGCAACTCGCGATATCAAACACTGTGATTTGCCGACTCCCGATACCCGACATGGTGAAACTCCGATGCACACGTGTGAGTTGTCACCTTCACTCCCGTCACTTCTATCGGGATTTCGGAATTCGTGGGATTGCAAATCCTGATATCAATGGATTTGGGACTTGCCCTTTCCCGATCCCCGATATTGTGCCAACTCTCCTCCACTAGCTCTTGTTGTGGCCCACACAACTCTCCCATTGGAATATCGCGTTTCGCGACTCCAAACTGCAAGAATAATCTGCCTTTGAAAACCTCGATTCTACGAACCCTGATTTCCTTAGATCTCCTGACACGCGTCCTCAACAATGAACGGTTCTAAACTCGTCGGGATATTGCAATTCTCGTTGCAACAACTTGGAGCTTCGACTCGCGAATCCCCAATACACAATATCACGTGTAGATCCGACGGTCCTTGCAACTCGGATTGACGACTTTGCCCCTCCTGAGCTTAAATCCTTCGGACGTTCCCCACTATAACCTCTTTGCACCTCCGCAAGATCTAACGATCCTCGGAACTTGCGAAATCTCCTCAGAGGATTTCGACCGTCCGTTCTTCCTTATGCAATCCACAAAATGAAGAAGTGTCTCTCCACGAGACTCGTTCACCTGCTCGCCAACCTATGACACTTCCCTCAGACTTTCAGTAGCCGCTTCTTTGCATTTATCCTTTAGTGAATTCGAAGGTCTACTCCTCCTAATATTTTCCACGACTTCAGTCTTCTTGGAAACCTCTTGCACGCACTCCTTGTGGAAATATTTCAACCTCGACTAAGTGTTGAAGTCTCTCGACTCTGCACACTCCTGCAGTAGCAGTCTTTCAGTTCCTTACTAAGGTTTGCAACCCTAAAGCTTTCCCTTGGCCTGCGCACTCCTTGCACGACACTGTGCCTAACTGCACTTTTGAGGAAATGAGAACAAAAGTTATCTCTAATTGAACCCTTCTGTCAATGCACTCCTTGCGGACAATTCGACTTCACTCCTTGCAGGAATCCTCTGGCTCAATTAGAGAAACAATTGAAACTCATTCACTCTTCCTTCCAGACCTCAATTCCACCATGAAATCACATACACAGCATGTAAAAGCAAATGTATGACAGGAAGCAAACGTTCATGAGCATAACATCAATACACAGAGAAACAACACAAACCATGAATTTGAATCAAAGCTCTCTTCTATTAATTCAAATGTCTGTACATGGGTGTTCTTCATACAGTTCTCTGCATGCTCTCCTTCTTACTCAATTCTATGCTCAGGGTTATGTTACAATGATACAATGAGGGTGTCTATATCCGTTTTCCCTATTGGACTCTAAAGCTATCAAATTGAAAATTAATTTCCTATCTACCAGCATTAACTATATTAAATGCCGACTATCTACTAAAGGACGAGAGCTATCCGCTCAAGGTCCATTACAATATACAAGTGCACCTTCATAAATGTCTTCATTAAATACTTGCGCAATCAATCTCAAAGTGTTTTCAAAAATTTGGTGCTGGCTTATCCAGCTGTCCTCCGCTTCCGCACTGGCTCGCTTGATGTGCTGGCGATGCTCCTACATCACAAGGTCAGAGTACAAATAATTGGGTCTCGAGATTGTTTCTCTTGAGGACAAAAGCTCTCGCATGCCCGAGTGACCTCTCATGGAAGGAGGAAATAAAGATGACGAGACGTGAGATCCTTTCAAAATGTTGCTTGAGGAAGCCCTCTCGCAAAAGAGGAACGATATGATGGATAGTTTCATGCAAATCCTTCGGCGGCTACCAATAGGCGACACATCTTCTTCGAGCAAAGGCGCCGCCCCCTTTAAGGTACAAATCAACTTCGATATTCCTGTATTTGAAGGTCAAATAGACGTAGATGTTGTAGACAAGTGGTTGAATCTACTAGAAGCGTATTTTTTTGTCCATAAATTTTTGAATAGAGAAAATATTACTTTTGCGCTCCTCAAATCCATTCCCCATGTCAAAGATTGGTGGTAAACTTTCTGTGAGCAAAATGAAACATAGGAACCCTCATTATTTACAGTCATGATCACCTAGGAATATTTCAGGGATGCTATTAAGGAACAATACTACCCTGTCGGAAGTTATGATGACTTGTATACCAAATTGACCACACTATGGAAAGAAAGAGACCAAGAAGTGTCAGAGTTCACAAATATATTTCATACCTTGTGCACAAAGCTGGGTATCAAAGATTCAGAGCGACATTTGGTGCTCAATTATCGTGGTGCTCTGCATAGATATATCCAGAACAAAATGAAATTTCTGGACATCTCGTCCTTGGGTGTGACCTACCGATATGCCGTCAAAATCAAGCAGAAGCTCAGACAAAAGACATGACAATTTGGGCCTGGGAACCCCTCACAACAAAATCTAGGAAAGGGCAGTCCCAACCCACAAAACAAAGGACAGAGCACATATGGATAGTATCATGACAACCAGTCCAAGCTGCAAGAAAAGAAGGACACCAAAAAGATAAAGAAAGATATCAGGAAGTGGTGTGACTTCCATAAGAGACCTTGGCATAGCACTACTGACTACCACTCAAAACAGTCACTGGTGGCCGAAGTGAAAGCATCTGAATTAGATGCGGGTTCTGACTCTGAGTCGAAACCAAAAACGGGAATATGTATCATTGACGCAGAACCCAGTGCCACCGTTGCTACCACTAAGCTCCATCCTGGTGAACCAGACGAGCCAGAAGAAGGAGAGTGCCTCTTCCATTCACAGATGTGGATAAAGGCACCCGACTTCACTTCATCATTGATAGCGGTAGCGAGAAGAACCTCATATCAACAGAGGTCATCAAGCAGTTGGCCTTGTCGATAATTCCGCACCTACAACCCTACACCATTGGATGGCTTCGCCAAGGAAGCGATCTCCGCATCAGCCAACAGTGTCGACTGTCGTACGACATCAAGCCCTTCAAAGATGAGGTATTGTGTGATGTTTCTCCTCTTGAAGTTTGTGATGTTCTTTTGGGCCAACGTTATTTATGAAAACGTCATGTTGTATATGAGTCTAGGCCTCGTAGTGTTATTATTACTTTGAATAGGAAATTGTACAGGATACCCGAGGCAGTCCCACCTAGTGTTATTTCCTTTATCTCTACCAAGAAATGCAGGAAGGTCATATCTTAGATGGGGAAGTTTTTCTTCTTTGTGATTCACTCTCATAATGAGAGAAAGATCATAACCACATCCAGGGTCTCTGTGATCGACCTCTCCACACAGCAGAAGCAAGTAGATAAGGTCATGGAAGAATACTCAGATATCTTCTCCTCACTTACCGAGGTACCTCTTCACTGTCAGGTCAAGCACCCCATCAATCTGACCCCCGACGCACCACTGCCCAATGGGACATTCTATCACTGCTCTCTATTAGAGAATGAGGAGATCAAGCGACAAATCCAAGAACTACTCTACAAGGGGCACATCCATCCCATCTCATCACCTTGCAGGAGCCCAATCATGCTGGTATAGAAGAAATATGGAACCTGGAGACTCTGTATTGATTAACATGCTCTGAATAAAATCACATTCAAAAACTGATACCCAATTCCCTGAATCGACGACCTCCTTGATCAACTATTGGGAGCCAAATACTTCAGTAAGATTGATCTGAAGTCTGGCTACCACCAGGTCCCGATAGAATAGACAGATGTATGGAAGACCACCTTCAAGTCAAAGGAATTCCTTTTTGAATGGTTGGTCATGCCCTTTGGTTTGACAAATTCTCCAACCACTTTCATGAGGATGACGGACGATATATTGTGAACATTCACCAATACTTTTGTAGTGGTGTATCTGAATGACATTCTCATTTACAAAAAGACTTGGGAAGAACACTTGTATCATATTCAGTGGGTTATGCACACCCTGCAACAGCACAAGCTATATGCCAACTTGGAAAAATGATCCTTCGGCATGGACAGGGTCCATTACCTGGGCTACATCATTGATCAACATGGTGTACATATGGATCCATCCAAGATCCAATTCATCTGTGATTGGCCAGCCACAACCACACTCACTGAGCTTCGAAGCTTGTTATCCCTTGCCAATTTCTACCGCAGGTTCGTGTTGGGATTCTCCCATATTGCATGGGCCCTCAGCCAAATAACCAGGGGTGGTGGTAAGGATAAATTTACGTGGGGTCAGTCCCAACAACAAGAGTTCGATGATTTTAAGAAGCTATTGTGCTCAGACCTAGTACTTTCACTACTATACCTGCAACAACCCTTTGAGATCCAGACAGATGCTTCAGACTATGCTATGGGCACTGTTCTCACTCAACACGGCCACCCCATGGCCTATCATAGTGAGAAATTATCATATGTTGTTTGTAAGTACCCTACTTATGAAAGATAAATGTACTCCATTGTGAAAGCCTACCACCAGTGGAGACATTACATTCTTGGGAAGGAGACAATCATCCACACTGATCATAAGCCATTCTAGTTCATACAGACACAAGGCAAATTGCAGAATGACCGCCATCAAAAGTGGTCCACATACTTGCAACAATTCCACCTCAACATAAAGCATAAAAGATGAAGCACCAAATGCATCGTTGATTTCCTCAGCGGACCGCCAGTTGTGACACTCACCATGGTGCTATACTCTTGCGGCCATTAGACCTTTGGATGGCCCCAAATCTATGAGACAGAACCAAACTTCTCCACCACCTACCAAATGTTGGGTGCAAACGCAGTTGTTGATAATTTCCATCTTCAGGATGGGATGTTGTGTCATCTGGGAGATATCTGCATTCCATCAAGCGAGTGAGCGAAGCTGATCTAGGAAGCCAACTACAGTTGGGTGGCAAGACACTTTGGCTCGAAAATACAGTGGCGATGCTACAGAAACATTTCTACTAGTCGAAACTTCGACAGGAGGTCAACAAGTATATCAGGTCCTACACTGCCTATTCTATTGCCAAACCTACCACTAAGAAACATAGCCTATACACCCCTCTTCCTACTTCTGAAAGGCTACGGGAACCCATCTCAATGGACTACATGTAAGTCCTGTCGTCCACCAAGCGGGGAAATGACTATTTTTTTGTGGTTGTTGATCGCTTTTCTAAGATGGTGATTCTGGTTGCCTGCAAGAAGAGCATCACATCAGAGGCCATTTCCAATATCTTCTTTGAATGAGTCTATGTACATTTTGGAATCCCACAAACCATTGTCTCAGATCAGGACAATCAATTTATCAACACATTCTGGTCGAGCCTCTGGTCACTGCTGGACACCAAGATCACCAAATCCATGACCTTCCACCCCCAGATAGATGGCCAAAACGAGGTCGTAAATTGAATGACTATGCATATCTTGCGCATGTATAATTCCAAGAACCCTCACACATGGGATGATATTCTTCCCTATGTCCAATATATATATAATCGAGCTTTTCATAGATCAACCGACCACAACCCCTTTCAAGTGGGGTTGGGATTCCAACCATTGGGTCCTATAGATGTTTCACTTCCCCTTGCGGTCACCTCGACTGACCCATATCCTACTCCAACTGAAGCCGACAAAGCCACCTGATTCATTGAGCAGATCCAACGCATCCACCAACAGGTTCAGGATATCCTACAGAAGTCCAATGGAAAGTACAAGCAGTTCCATGATCAACATCGAGTGCCACATAAGTTTCAGGTGGGCGACAAAGTTTGGTTGCACTTGTAGAAAGAACGCCTTACAAGACCCCATCAGAAGCTTCTCCCACTTTGTTATGGGTCATACACCATCACCAAGGTTGTGGGGGATAATGATTTTGAGCTCAACATTCCTTCTTTCCTTGGCCTGCACCGAGTGTTCAACGTGGATCTCCTTCGGCCTTATTTCCCACCATTATTGGACACCTCAGAAGTAGCAGAACAACTGACACCAATAGAGCTCAACTCCGACTGCATACAATAGGCATCCAATGATCAGATTGTGGACACACAGATCAAGGGAAATTGACAACAAAGGATCCATATTTATTGAGTCGTCAAAGCAGGGCAGCTCCTTCACCAAGGCAAGTAACTCACCCGGGGCCAAATTCAACTGAAATTTCCTCATCTGATGGGGGAACTCAATGTTATCGGACAAATCGGTAGGTGCGGACAATAACTGATCTCCCTAGATCCACCTAGATCCAGAACAAAACACACCAAAACATGACACTTTCCTTAAGTTTTAAATATTGAATTTACTAACTAAAGAGGGATAGGTGACATACTATTTAAATGTCGCTTCCTCTCACCATCACCATCCTAGGTCCATTCCAATGCTCATGCAATGATGATCCTACAAAGTAATGCAACCAACCAAAGTGATAGAAATAGCATAAACTCAATATAAACCTATGTATGTGATCAAGGAATCATACAATAAAACACAACAAGCTTTATAGGCAAGAATCATATTACTGTATCATATTAACTGTGAAAGAGAGATTACAACCATGGCCTTGATGTCGTAAGGTCCCTTCCAACTATCCTTCGTTCCCCACACACTTCTTGCTCCAAGGATTCTGAGACCATGGATCTGATAGCTACTCACAATCTATCTTGACAAAGCAAATCTCAAAGCCACTCTAACCAAACTAATAATTCCAAGTCAACCAAATCTAACAAGCTCAAGAACCCCTTCTCCAAGAGAGCTCCTCTCCTTTTATAATTTGAAGAGGATAAGGTGAGGAGGTTAGGATGATCCCACTAAATCATGAAAGTGAGTAAGATCCAAACCATTCGGATGCCACCTCACCATGGAAGTTTCTCCTTCTAGAAGATTCGAGAAAATGCTCGTTTTTCCCACGTGTAAGCATTCTCGCACCCTGCTTATAGTGCAACCTGCGAACTGTTCGCACCCTAGCTATGATGCAGTCTGTGAGAATCAGGCATTCTCGCACCCTAATACATAGGCAGCCTGTGAACTTCCTTTTTTATAAGGTTTTTACATATGAAAATGCAACTTCTTTTCTCAGGAAAAGTTCTTCTCCCTTCTCTCTTTAGGAACTCAGGCCACTGACCCCTCTAAAGGCAACAGATAGGTTTACATCATTAATGGTCATAGGGATGACGAAAATAATGTGTAACACAAATCCCCACTAAATGCATAATAACTCACCTTTGTATGAGGACGGTTCCAAATTTCAACCACAATATCTGTCATTAATGTAAATTAAGAGTGTAGATATTCCAAATCTGCGTATCAGAGTCGTCAAGTGGCCTAGACTTGAAAATACAACTATTAGAGTTGTGAGGTCAGAGTGGGAGATATCATGGATCAATTAATTCTCTGAAAGGAGGGGTATCGAAGGTATATTCCCTTTCACATGAATTCATGTACTGAGTGTTAGGAGTGACATTTGGGGATAAGTGGGACCCGCTAGATTCATTGCATCGAAGGTTAATGGTATGTGATTTTAAGAAGACTTCAATGGCAGGGTATCAAGGGAATATTCAATTTTCCTAGTTTTTTGTGCCAATCGTAGATGATTAAAAATGATTTGTGTGACGATGTAGGACTTTATGTTTCAGATTCCACTAGGTTGAGAGGACTTTGGAACTTCGATGGAGATGGTATCAAAGGAATATTCCTTCTATACCCCAGGGCATCATTTGTTTCAAATATACGAAGGAAAGTAAGTAGCACAAAGGTCTGAAAAATATGGGACGACCAATCCTAATGAACCACGTTACAAGGTCATGATCAAACTGGATGCATAGGCACAGTGGTGTTAAGTATGCATTGGTTGCATCTATGTCCATCTATTTTCCTCCATGTGGGACATGAAGGGAGATTTGTATGCATGGGTTATTGGAATGTGAGGATCAGAGTCTCAAATTGTCCTTGAGGGAAAACATTTCGATGAAGATGATTCTGACAAAACCCTTTTCGATGTGTTCATTGGAAAGGTTTTTGTCGAAATTTAATTAGTATGTGAGTATTTCCGATCCCAACTATACTTAGTCTAAAAGGTGCGTGAGTGGGATTTATCAAGCAGGTTACGCAAACAATTTTTGGGGGGCCTGCAGAGAGTGTATGAGACAATGAAATCTTGGGTAGGAGGGTATATTGGTGAAGTAGAGGGGACCATTTTTTGGCTGTGACTGATCAGAATTCCCAAAGAGAATAGGATTGTAGACCATATAAGCGGTAGGAAAATGTCTTCGTTCCAACAACTTTTCAATGAAGTATAAATGTAGTGCCTTGTAAAAATTTTAGAACATGGGAAATCCATTTTTTTCAAAAATGGGTTGTTGTGGGGGTGAGCCACAAAAAATGGTGACTTATTGGGAAGGACCAGTTATCTATAATTCTAAAATAAAATGACTTCAACCAAATTAGTGTATGTTTTAATATTTAAATAATTTTTTAACAATGCATATATTGTGGACCCCACATCATCTAGCCTGAGAGTAAGGCATGAAGGTGACTTGTTGCAAATGATCCTCAACATAATTCTTGTAGAAATTAATGGGATCTTATTCTTCTTCCTTCACGTCAACATGGATTACATGGGAATGGACACCGCAGAGGAGTGATTCCTGACTATTTATAGACTAAAGTGTTTTCCTCATCTCTCTTTCTTGAAATTGCTTCGCTACCAACACGTGTCTGTAGCCTCGACAAAGTTTCCTTGGCACCATACAAGCATGGCCCCACTTCCAGTGAGCATCCATAACCTCGATGGGTTTACTTTTAATTCCCACACTATCAATAATGTTTTCAACTTCCTGAAGATTTATCTTTTTCGCATTCACCTTATAGATATGTAATTTATGTATTTCTTTTGCAATATGGGTGAATAAGAAGTGGGGTGACGTGAGAGTTACTTTGATATGCTAGTCTCGATCAATTATTTATCCTCGTGGGTCCATAAACATGAATCATATACATGTTTAGATTGAGGAATATTCCAGGGAGCATCATTGGAATTATGCAAAAGACACCTGAATCAAAGACTCTTCTTTATCTAAGTAAAATATAGGCATTCCATGAGAGTGGTCACATGCTTGATGATGCTATTGTGAACTACTTGAAGACATTGATTCTATTGATTGGAAGCTTTCTCTTGACATAGATGAACCGATTACTCTTTTAGGTACAACCATCAGTCATCCAGATAAATATATGATCACAAGGTAACTTGGTTACTTCAACATGAAAAGGAATTTATAGGGAAACACATTCACTTGATCAGACAACCTTGTGTCTTCGTTGTGAAAGGGGAATATCAATCTGGAAAGGTGAATCAACACGTTATTTTAGATCAAAAAAAGACATAAGGACAATTAAAACAAAGGAAAATAAATAAATAAAAATAAAGAAGAGGGTTGACTGAAGTAAAGACTTTCAGAAAAAGGAAAAGGAAGGCTAGGAAACCTACTATTTATCAAGCTATATCACCATAGGTGATTAGGAGAAGTATATTTTGAGGATTTGGCCATTGAATGGGAGCTCCTCCTCATCTCCCTCCAATGTTTTAAGTTTGAAAGTTCCAGGCCCTATTTTTTGGTGAATCAGATAAGGTCCTAACCATAAATTCTGAAATTTCATGTGTTTTCCTTTTATTTCATTAGCTTTATGCCATTTGAGAACAACATATCCCTCCTGAAAATATTTTTTTCCCACAACCGAATTCTCAAACCATTTTTTGATTATTTCTTGATGGTGTATTAGGCTCATTTTGGATTTTTCCCTCTCTTCCTCTAGTTTTGGTACCATATTTAATATTTCTTGCATTACTAGGCAGTCCTGGTCTTGGACAGATTGTGAAAGTTGTAACTAGGGTAGAAAAGTGTGTGCAGGAAAGTGGATTCTTCTCTGTAGACTATAAATAAGGGAGAATTACCAATAGAATACTTGGGAGTTACTATGTCAGCCCAAAGGGTGTTCTGTAGGGACAAATGCTAATTCCTATGATGATCATTAAGAGTCCTCTGGAGGATTTTAATGAGGTTTTTATTATTTGACTCTGCCAAACCATTTCCCTGTGGATAGTAATTTGATGAATATTTGACTTTGATGTTTTGTTCAAGAGAATATTCAGTTAATTTCAGAGAATAAAATTATTTGGAATGATCAAAGACTAATGATTTAGGAATTCCAAACCTAGTAATAATATGAGATTCAAGGAACAATGTCACCTAATTTTCATTGATGGTATTCAAGGGGATTGATTCGCTTCATCTGGTGAAACAATCAGTAGTACTTGTGTTGTTGGGAAGAGTTGGGATTTATTTCCTTGATCACATATAGACCCCATTATTGAAATGGTCATTCTGTTGGATCATGTTGTCATTGATGCCAATGGTTTGATTATTTGGGATATTGTTGGATCATGTGTCATTGATGAAAATGGTTTGATTGATTGATGTCAAGTAATTGATTGATTGATGACTGTCCTTGATGAGAATGATATATGTCAAAGTGGAAACCAATTGATAAAGATAGATAATTGATATGATGTATATGATGCAGTGGTGAATTGATGCAAAGATGAATCATTATTGTCTTATCATGATTGATAAGGTGCACAAATGGATGAACTCCAAAGTGGTCCCCTTATGGTGAAAGCCCTCGTGTGAAGATGCTTTGTGGATTGAGTTATCCTAGAAGAATGGTTGGAGGACCCATGCTTGTATATGGAATAATAAGATGAAGATCAATGAGGTTGTTGGTGAAACTATCCTAGATGGATAGTGCTTGTCATGCCATTTCTGGTGGTATGTGGAATGTCACATAACTCCTCACGGTTTGAGAGTTATGGATTTACGAAGTTAGAGGACCCCATATGTTGGATTGAAGCCCACAAGGTCAAAGAAGTCAAAGTGACTTAAAAGAAGAAATCATTACTTAAATGATGAAGTGAAAGTGACAAAGTCAAGGTGGATTATTTAAATAATAAAGAGAAGTGACAAAATCAAGAAGGAATATTTAAATTGGAGAAATTTCTATTTATGGAAATGGTTAACCCTAAAATAAGGAAAATAGGTTAAGTAACCTAGAAATGGGTTAAGTAACCTAGAAATGGGTTAAGTGACCTAGAGGATGAAAGTATAAATAAGATAGCTATGGTCTCTTGTAGATAATCCTTTTTGTGGATCAATGGAGAGCTTCTTGTGAATATCTTTTGGAGTATTGATGGAGAGCTTCTTGTGAGAGAATATTATTGGTGTGGATCTCTTGAGAATGATTGAAGATCTATTCTAATGAAGAGAGAGAGAGAGAGGAGGATCTCATGGATGCATAAAAGTTTTGTCATTGTTGGAGATCTTGATGGAAAAATTCTCGGATTCACAGAAAACCCTATTTTCCGATGCATACACGGGTTGTCTGTGTATAGGGTGCATATACATTGAAGGTATATGCTAGTTGGATATGTATAGGGTGAGTATGTACGCGGGTTGTCTATGTAAAAGGAGCATATAGTGGATAAAATCATGGAGATTTGTGTTTGAGTTGGTTCCAAGCTCTTGGATGATGAGGCAGGTTCCAGATTTGCATTCTATGGGCTCAGATCTATCATTGAGACACTAGTATGGTTACATTATTGTCTTGATCGAAACTATTGTTTGATGTGTTCTGAATGATTAGGGAATTCTTGGTATGGATTCTATGATATGGTTCAGTTTGGATGATTTGGTTGATGGAGTGATCAGTACTCTTGTGATTTAGTGGTGACACGATTTCTATGGTATACTAGTTGTTTATACATGATTGAGATAGCATTCATATTGATTTGTTGTGGAGCATGAGAAAGATATTGGAGAGATTGGATGTGTTGTGACTGGATGGTGGTCAGATTGGACAGTCAAAGAAAAAATATAATGATATATTGATTGTAGAGAATATGAGTTGATCTTGAAGGACAAACCCTAACAGCTCATAAGGTATACACAGATTGTTGTATACACTGACTGCATGCATAAGTGGGTTGTAGTGAGCTAGGACGAGTGCACACGCTGGCTGCACTACTAACAAGACATATACCTATTGACATATTGATATCTATTGAGGATTGTTGCCTCATCTCAGTTGGTGCTGAGGGTGTAAGATGAGTCTTGGATTATAGAGATGGTGCTCTTTTAGAGTTGTACTCTATTTAGTTGTTGCTGATAAACCCGGGATTGTTGTCCATAATAAAAAGAAAAATTGCACATACATCTTGTGTTCTTTGTGTTCCTTGTAGTGATGAATTGATGATGATATATTGTTGATATATGTTCTCATCTAACTGGTTATAAATGACAATAATGGATAATAAATAAATGTTGAATGTTAACTAAGGATTTTTTGTAAAGAGGGAAGCTTTTGGGAAAAAGAGCCCCACACTCATTCACACCCCCTCTAAGTGTGGTAGGTGTGTCCAGCAATTGGTATCAGAGTGGGTCTTCACTACAAGCCTTAACAAGCTTGAAGGAGATCCATAGACACACAAATGGATGATGAAGTTCCAATCCTTGATGAGGAAAACTATTCTACTTGGAGAATAGAGATGAAATTACATTTGAAGATAATGGGAGCAGTGATTTGGAAGGCAACCATTGGTGGATCAGTTACTTTGAAGAACAAGTCAAATTTTGCAGATCAAAGGGAAGGAAAGAAGAATGATGCATTGGCTCTCAAGACCATTCTTAGTGGACTCTCAAGCCCTATCAAAGAAAGCATGGAACAATGCACTTCCACCAAGGATCTATGGCTAAATCTAGAGGAGAAATATCAAAGCAAGAAGGAGAAAGAAGATATTGAAGACCACTCCATCAAGAAGGTAAAGAATCTCCAAAAACCCTTGATTGTATTATTTCTAAATGTGATCTTGAGAACATTTCAAGTGAAGATAAAGAATCAAGTGATGATAGCACAAAGGACGATTTTCAAGACATTTCAAATGAAGGCAATGAATTATGTGTTGATGTTGGCAAAAAGGAAGATCATGAAGATATTTCAAATGAAGGTAAAGAACCCTCAAAAACCCTTGATTGCAATGATGATGATGAATTGTTATCTACAAGTGAAGAAGAAGATCTAGAAACAGTTTGTGTAAAGTTTGATGGTAATTATACCATAAAAAGAATAGAAGGAAATCTATTAAAACTTCAAAAAGAAGTTGAAGAGGGTTTATATAGATACATAAGTGATGATTATTATATAGACTATAACTTTCTTTTGGATAACACTAAGAAGTTTCTTAGGAGGAGTATAAGGCACATCTTGAAGTTAAAAGAAATGATAAAGGAACAAGAAGACATAAATAAGACTCAATTAGAAGAAAAGGAAGAAGA
The DNA here is from genome assembly GCA_009831015.1 of Picea engelmannii. Lineage (NCBI taxonomy): Eukaryota > Viridiplantae > Streptophyta > Pinopsida > Pinales > Pinaceae > Picea > Picea engelmannii. Next base: position 56,833 of record ML818554.1, on the reverse strand, counting down.
GATCACAAGACTAAAGAATGGAAAAAAAGATATAAATATAAATGATGAGATTGGCAAAAGTTTTGAAACCATTGCTCATCTCAAGACCCAAATTGAAGAAGCCAAAAGAATAGAGGAACTATTGAAGATAAAAATAAATGAAAAGGAAGAGTCATGTTGTAAGTTAGAATCTGAAATTGTTGACCTTAGAAAGAAGGTGGAAAATTCAAACAAATTCTTGAATAACTCACGAATCTTGGATGAGATCTTGGAAATTAAAAGGTTATCATGTGATAAATCAAGTCTTGGATACAAAGGAGAAGATACACATGTTGAAGCAAGCACCTCAAAGAAGCATGAGGTAAGTACATCAAAGAAGGAAGATAATGTTTCAAAGCAACCATCTACACAAGGCAAAGAAAATTTCAAAAGAACAGAGCAAGGAAGACATTAAGAAGCTATTCTTGGGACACCAAGGCAAAGGTATGAAAGTATTTTTCATGGGTACTGTTATTCATGTAATGGGTATGGTCAAAAAGAGTTTGAATGTAGATCTTATGAAAGGAGATATAATGGAAGATTCTATAACACCAGAAGGTTTTGGAGATGTGATCAAGTAGGACATATTGTTGTTCACTGTAACTCCATGAGATGCTACAACTATAGTGGATTTGGCCACAAATCCCAGGAGTTATAGAACACAAGAAGAAAGTCCATGATGAGGACTTCACATAGCATGGATAGAAGAAGGAATGAAGTAAGAAAAGGAGACATCTTTGAAAAGATGGATGCTTAGAGTTCAATCTCTGAGGAGAAAGTTCATCTACAGAAGTGGGTGAAGAAGATAGAGAAACTAGATCAGAATGGAAGACTAAAGGGAAGTTCAAAAGTGTCATCTACTGAGGCATACATGGGTGACCGTGGTGACAGTCACGTACATACGCCAAATAAACTTGAATAGGTTGCATACATACACACTCTGTTGTGAAACATGCCACGCATATGTGGTAAAGCCATGGGTAAAAGGCAATGCACATGAGTTGTAGCTTGATGTGATGATATAACTCTGCATTGTAGGGTCTGACATTGTTTATTGCAGGTTATGACACTGTTTGGTGAAGGTTTTCATGGTCCTATGTTAGATAATGTAAGGTGATGGTGTAAAATATATCTTGGGTACATGGAACTAACCCATGAGTATGGATTGATGTTGATCAAATGCTCATATATTGGATTATATAAAATAAAATGTTGGGGTACATGGCTGATACATTTTGAAGTTTCATTGATATATCTTATGACGTATTATTGGAAGCATATGTTGGATATCATGGTGCATGCATTTTTCATGTGGTTGGGCTACATATTGAGACATGTAGCTTGTGAGTTGAGTTGATAGTCATGTTGTACATCATTGGGGAGTCATATCTTGTTGATGCATGGTTGATATACTTGCTTGGTGCAAGTGATGATGCATGCTGGTACACTCATGTTTGGAATATTGGTAGATGCACATGGTTGACATATTGGTGGATGCACATGGTTGACATATTGGTAGATGCACATGTTGGCATATTGATATAGGATTATGGTTGATACATTCCATGGATGATATGTTTTGGCACATGGTTTATGTACATGGGTGTTGTGCACTGTGGGCACATTTTGGTACACATATTGTTCATGATTCTTTATTTTTATTTTTGACATTCATGATGTATGGTATGGAACAAGTTTGATGCATGAAAAGGTCCAACGATCATCATATGGTAGCATATTTTTCATCTTGCAGACAAGATAGGGGGAGACATAACCTTAGGGGGAGCCATTCTTCTTCCCATGATTCTAGGAGGAGATATTTATCAGATGCATACCTAGAAAAGAGCCCTATATTTGAAGAAGGAGCACAGAAGCATAATTCTAGGAGGAGCGATGGTCACAGGGGGAGTATGTTTGATGTATTTTCAACATTAAATCAAAATGATATCCCTTGTTCAAAATGGGAGAGATTATTTAGAGGACGATCAAAGGCACTCAGACAGGGGGAGCACCCCAAAGAAGAGAATGGATTTTTTCCATTGATGTCAAAGGGGGAGTGATAATCACATTGATGTGATTGATGTCTATTGATGGATGGGGAGAGATTGATGTGGAGAGATAGTCACATTGACTATTAATGTAGAACATGCCTTATCTACATGTTGACATCAATAATTGGTAATTGGTGTTGACATCAATGTTGGTATTGCCATCAATGCCAAAGGGGGATATTGTTGGATCATGTTGTCATTGATGCCAATGGTTTGATTATTTGGGATATTATTGGATCATGTGTCATTGATGCAAATGGTTTGATTGGTTGATGTCAAGTAATTGATTGATTGATGATTGTCCTTGATGAGAATGATAGATGTCAAAGTGGAAACCAATTGATAAAAATAGATCATTGATATGATGTATATGATGCAGTGGTGAATTGATGCAAAGATGAATCATTATTGTCTTATCATGATTGATAAGGTTCACAAATGGATGAACTCCAAAGTTGATCTGGATTATTTTCAGCACGAAATGAGAGCGTAGATATAATAAAGAAATGCATAGAGATATCACATATATACAATAATATAACAGAAATATATCAGAGATGCAACCATAAACACAAAGATACAGTAATACACGATTTCTATTAATGAAATAAATGTATAGAGACTGTAAAAATACAGAGTGAAATACTCGCTAGAATGGTGGCAGCTTATCTCTGAGAATTGATGTGACGGCTACTCGCATTTGCAAGAAGATGATTACAATGAGGCTCTGAAGGCCTTTTTACAATAAATAGGAATGAAAAAAACTCTAGACATCCAAAAACCTAACCCTAGGAGATGAAGCGCCAAAAGTCATGTGGGCCCCGTTAGGGTAAGTTAGTACATCAACTTCCCAGGGTCGTAACATTTTCATACGATCTTCATTTTGGGCGTATGATAGCTCATTGGAAAGGTATTGTCAAGGAGATTCATTTTGGTGGCTCAATCATGCCTTTGATTCTCATTGAGAAACTTGATCTCGAAAAACCTTCATTTGGGCCCTCAAAATGGCCCCAGATGTTAAAAACTGCTAAAAATAGTGAATTGCCAAAATTGCTAGAAAATTGTTTTGAGCCAGTGAAAAAAGGTGGGTAGCCACCGATATCCACTTGGATAAAAAGTGGTCCCATTATGGTGAAAGAACTCACAGGAATATGCTTTGCGGATTTAGTTATCCTAGAAGAATGGTTGGAGGACCCATTCTTGTATATGGAATAATAAGATGAAGATCAATGAAGTTGTTGGTGAAACTATCCTAGATGGATAGTGTTTGTCATGCCATTCCGGTGGTATGTGGAATGTCACATAAATCCTCATGGTTTGAGAGTTATGGATTTACGAATTTGGAGGACCCCCATATGTTGGCTTGAAGCCCACAAGGTCAAAGAAGTCAAAGTGACCTAAAAGAAGAAATCATTATTTAAATGATGAAGTAAAAGTGACAAAGTCAAGGTGGATTATTTAAATAATAAAGAGAATTGAAAAAATCAAGAAGGAATATTTAAATTGGAGAACTTTCTATTTATGGAAAGTGGTTAACCCTAAAATAAGGAAAATAGGTTAAGTAACCTAGAAATGGGTTAAGTGACCTAGAGGATGAAAGTATAAATAAGATAGCTATGGTATCTTGTAGATAATCCTTTTTGTGGATCAATGGAGAGATTCTTGTGAATATCTTTTGGAGAATTGATGGAGAGCTTCTTGTGAGAGCATCTTATTAGTGTGGATCTCTTAAGCATGATTGAATATCTATTCTGGGGAAGAGAGTGAGAGCAGGATCTCATGGAGACATCAAAGTTTCAGCAATATCAGAGATCTTGACGAAAAAAATCTCGGGTTCACAAAAAACCCTATTTTATGATGCATACGCGGGATGTTTGTGTATAGGGTGGGTATACATTGAAGGTATACGTGGGCTGACTATGTATAGGGTGAGTATGTACATGGGTTGTCTGTGTACAGGGAGCGTATAGTGGATAAAAGCATGGATATTTGTGTTTGAGCTAGTGCCAAGCTCTTGGATGATGAGGTAGGTTCCAGATCTGCATTCTATGGTCTCTAATCTATCACTGAGACACTGGTATGGCTACATTATTGTCTTGATGGATATTATTGTTTGATGTGTTGTGAATGATTAGGGAATTATTGGTATGGATTCTATGATATGGTTCAGTTTGGATGATTTGGTTGATGGAGTGTGTTATCGCACAGTTTGTGGTTGGGTCAAATGTCTATAAGATAGAGGTCCAAACTGGTGTAACAGGAACCCATCCCACCCAATGTCACCTTGATGGGAAGGTTCTTTATCTTTAGGGAGGTGAGGCCCAGGGGAGACGTCCTCGGTGACCTGGGGTTTTGAAGAGGAAATGGATGAAAGGACAAAGGTAAAGTTCCCCCTTCACAGGTCACCACCAAAACATATAGTCTCGGCTAAACAACCAATAAAGATGTGAATCCCCAATGAAGAACACCTGCCTAGAACAGAGAAACATCAAACTAATATATTCAAGCTATATTTCAATGGGTTAGTACTTCATAAGACTATCTGGTAAATATATATGAGCAATATGGCAATAAATGTTGACGAAGTCAATGTTTATAAATAGCAATAAAAGATATGACACTCCACCAATAAATATTGGAACAATGTGGCATTCAAGGTAACAAATCAACACTCTATTCAATTAATGCCTAAACCACCATTCAATTGCTCTTAAAACAAGACGTTGTTGCATCAAAGATGAAATAACCAAAGATGACGTCAACAACTTAGGGTTAGTAGGTTAGGTTTAGTGTAGTTAGGGTTTCAATTCAAAAAGGTTGAGAGTGTTTTAGATCCAATTCTACTTCAATGTTGGAGGTCTAAGATCAGTGCCTTGGGGTTAATGGAGTCAATTTAGTAGAGGACGCAAGGGTTGAAGGATGATGGCTAAGGACTAGAGGGAAGAGTTCTGAAGTGTTTTTATGGTAGGGCCTCAGAGTCAAATCTCTAGGGGAGAGAGGCTCACTCCGGTGTTGCTAAAGAAAGGCCTCATGCTCTCTCCTCCTTCCTTAGGTTGACTTGGCAAAAATGGCTAGCATGAAAGATAAATCAAGACAAGAGAGTGTAATGAGGGAGAGTGTTGCTACAACAAGACTCTATCATCAAACCCTAGAAGAAAAATGGCCCTGGGTGTAGATAACCTAGGCCTGGGATGTTTCCTCCTTCTTGACCTCTGGAAAGTACGACTAGCAAATAGGGGAAGAAAATGAGAAGAGTGTAGCAAAGGCTAGGCTCTTTTCCTTATTCAATCGACAAAAAGTTTCTCTTTTAGGGGACTTGAGACAAGTACCTACTTGTGTGCTTGTCACCTAGGGTTTTGATTCAGCAAATTATAAATACATGTAAGAAAATAAGACTACAACCATTCAATCAAGAATTTTTGCAGAAAAATACTTACAATTCATCAAGAAATAACCATGCAAACCCTAGT